>CAKLNU010001096.1:0-21901 GCA_922788865.1 Poeciliopsis turneri
AGAACCCAATCTGTCAGAAGAAGCTTCAGGTTGAATCTAAAGGAGGCTGAAGATCTCAAAGTGGATGAGAGGAAACCTGATGAGCTCTACAGTCCACTAGATCCAGATCAGAACCCTGGAGAACATCTACGCTGGAAGCAGAACCACAAGCTAGAAAATATCCAGGTTTCTATCCAACCTGAACACAGGAAGTCCTTTCTTCTTCTGCTGCAGCTGAGAAGGTCCTGCTGCAGAACCGGAGCCACACAGTTCCTCCACAGCAGAACAGAGGAGGTTCTGGAGGAGACCAGGGTCCACATCTGGACTCAGAGTTCTCCTGAGCTTCAGCAGAGCTGCTGGCTTTGGTTCTGATCCGCCTCTGTTCTGGTGTCTGATCTCCAGAGAGGATCTGAACCGACCCATCAGAACTCAGTGGAGGTGGTGGAGGATGAGGATGGGGCGCGGCGAGGAGGTGGAGGAAGAGCGCCGTGATCCATCTCTCTGCTGTGGAGAAACTGTTTGTCTCTGATTTCACCTTCTTGTCTGCCTGGTTGGCTCTTTTTTTCACCCAGCATTAAAATGCTGCTGATTCATTTTGGTGTTCAGTCGGCACCATTATTATCTCAACACTATGATGGTCCCAAACCCATCAGTCCTTCTACTATTCTGGCTGCAAACAACTTCCTGGTTCTGAGGACATGGAGTCTGTGAAAAGCATCAAGACAGACAAACATGAGAAACTTTAGTGAGGAGATTCAGATGCAGTGGAAGAACCAGAACCAAACAGAGACGATGTGATGATGAATGGTGGATTCTTGCTCCTGAATCTGAAGCTGTGAGATTACAGTGTGATGAGAATCTGAGATAATCTGATGAGGACAAAGAACAGGATGTTGCCCCGACTACAGTCATCAGTCTGATGCTGGAACAGAAGTCAGAGTCATCAGGGAACAGCCTTCAATTGGTCCAGCTGTGTTACGCACAATGGATCAGAACCAGAACCAGAACCAGGCCTGTGTGTTCTGTGCAGTGAGAGACTGGTGTATTCAGTGTTTCTGGGCTTTGAACCCTCATCCATTTTACTTCTATGTCAGCGGTGGAGCAGGAAGTGGAAAATCCCACCTGATTAAATGTATTGATCTGAAGCAAGCACTGCTCTGGACCATCAGATCCATCAGTCGCCTCTTCTACTGATGGAGAGGAGGCTGACAGATCAGATCAAACTGTCATGTTGACGTCATTTACAGGAACAGCAGCTTTTTCTATCAATGGCTGTTTGTTACATTCGCTGCTCAAACTACCCAGGAGTCTAAAACCTCCCATTCAACGACTTGATGCTCAACCAGATGAAGTCAGATTTCAGCTTTTAGATGCTGAAATTGTTGCTACTGATGATATTTCAGTGGTTTCAAAACCTCTTTCTGCTGATGTGGATGCAAGACTGAAAGAAAAGGAAATCACTGAGATTTTGGAGGATCGTCTGTTTCAGGGTCGTTGATGTATCAGGATTTCCATCAGGGGAAATTAAACATGTTAGAATATTATATCCATTGCAATTATTAGAGCATTTGAAATGTTGTGCACACAGAAATTATATTAAATATTAAAATGAGACGTTTTCAGAGGTTTTTATCAATATGATTCGGCTTTAAGGCAGAGTTGATAAAAAATATTTTTAATGCAAATATTTAAATTTGAACAGGAAAAGAACAGAATGAGCAGCAAATGAACCAAATGCAGAAGAAAAATGTTTTTATTTAAAACACATGAAGAAAAATGTACAAAAGGAAGATTTAATGTTAAATCTGACATGTTGAGAAAAACTGGAGCCGATAGAAACAGAAAATGATCAGATTGAAAAAAACTGATCAATATTTCAATGAAATCTGATGAATGAAAGGAAAAAAATAAGAGAAACATGTTTGTTACAATAATGATGTTTTATTATCATTCTTACATAAGTAGTTACCAGTTTGTTTTATATAAATGTTAGTTTAGTTTTCTCTCAGCCCAGTGAGAAAAGGAGTTTGCTAAAGTGTGTGACCTTTAACCTCCAGCATGTTTGTGCAGCTGGTCTTAGGAGAACTTCTGAGATGAAACTCTGATTGCTTCCTGTGCTGCCCTTTTCCTCATCAGGAGAGCCGCCTTTCTTCCCTTCAGTGAAACATCAGTTGTGGAAACAAAGGGCAGAACAACATGGCAGCTGCTGGAAGAAGCAGCTCTTCTCTGTTTCTCCTTCTGCAGAACAACTGATCCACATTAACATTGTTTTGGTTTCTATATATAGAGATACTATCTCATTATAATGAGGTAGTATCTCATAGAGCTAAATGTAGCTGTTTGCAATGGCAAGGAATGTGGTTTAGTTCATTTAAATTAACTCTGTAATATAAGCCAGCGCAGTATAAAGTAATCAATTAGTTATAGTGACGACGGCAGCCAATTTTGAAGACGTCTTAAAAAGATGCATTCATATCTTTGAAGCTCCCGGTTTCTGTTTCTTCACTTCGTCAGTCCACAACTGACTTTCCGTTAACTGTAGTGAATATGTGAGGATGACGTGGTTTATTGGCTGTAATGGTAAATGTTCAGTCGACCACAAAGTGGAATAACTGCTGAGTCGTTCATAGATGCTGCATCTCACTGCCAAACCATTGCGGCGCCAAAACGATATACTTTTGTTCAGTTAAAGTAAAATATGTCGTGGCATTTCATGCCACCTCCTCTGTCTGAATCTCTCTCTTTTATTAGATTCTCAATAATTTATGGACCTGCTCCCCAAGCAAATCAATCAATAAATAATAACTGTTTGTGTGTTTGCAAATCTATTTCTTTGATTTAATCAGTAAGTTCAAGTAACAAACAAAACATGATGTGCTTGGTTTTGTGCAGTGCAGGTTGTTTCAGAAAGACAGAAGAGTGGATGCACTGTTGCTAGGCAACAGCGCTACCACCTGCACCACTGCGCAGTAAAATCATTTCACAGAAAAACTAATAAAAAGCGCTTAAAGGAATGATGAATGTCCCGGCCCAGGCTCTGTCTGCATGGAGTCTGCATGTTCTGTGCGTGTGTGGGTTCTCTCTGGGTACTCCGGCTTCCTGCCACTGTCCAACAACATGACTGTGAGGGGAACTGGTCTTTCCAGACTCTCCCTCGGTGTGTGTGTGTGTGTGTGTGTGTGTGTGTGTGTGTGTGTGTGTGTGTGTGTGTGTGATTGTTTGCCTGTGTGTCTCTGTGTTGCCCTGCGACAGACTGGCGACCCGTCCAGGCTGAACCCGCCTCTCCCCCAGAACGCAGCTGGAGATTGAAACCAGCAACTCCCCACCAGGGACCAGGTGTTAGAAAATGGATGGAGAGATGGCGTTATGAATGACCATATTAGGATTCATTTCTCAGGAAAATTATCATTTGTAGTGTGACCTGCTTTCCATTGATTGTAACATGTGATGCTGGTCTTGTGTTTCTTCCCTTCCAGTGTCTGATCACAGAATGGATGACCTGAGTGATTTCCTGAGACAGAGAAATATTCCTGAGGAAACTATTGAGGCCAGGCTGAGAGAGCAGCTACAAGCTAAAGAAACATCAGTATTTCTAAAGCTACAGTTTTTAAGGCATGTGTCCAGCAATGTTATGTCATTGAATTCAAATAATCTGCATGCAATTCTAGTTCCATCAGTTTTAAATGAATTATTTTTTATTCTCTTGTTTAGATTGATGCCAACGTCATCCAGCTCATGGCAGATGAAGAGCTAAAGAGTGATTTGCCATCGTATGGAGACCGCATAGCCCTGTTAGGATCCTGAGAAAGGAAGGAAAATGGCCCCCAAACAGTCGCAAATCAAAACTGTTTGAGCCTGAAATCCAAGCTGGGTAAAAGGAAAACTGCTCATCAAGATGGTTGTGGTCTGGAAAAAGAAGAGCAATCTGAAACCAACGTTAAGAAGAAAGCTCTGAATCCAGAGAACAATAGAAAAAGGCTGCTGCTTTATGATGAACAGGCTTTTCAACAAGTGAGAGCAAGAAGAGGAGGTGGAACCAGGAAGGTTTCAGAGGAAGCTAAAAAAAAGCCAGATAATCCACAGAGCTGCTGGCATTTTCTTTCCCAGTGGAAGAAACAGAGAAGGGTCCAGAGCAGATTTAGAAAGAGATCTGAAAGATTATCAGGAAGTGGCAGTTGATGACAAAATCCCTGCTGGACAAATGTTTCATGTTACCAAACTGACTGTCCTCAGGTTTTACCTGACCAGCCATAAAAAGAAGGCTGACCAGTCAGTCAGTCAGGATGAAGCTTTGCCTTCAGCGTTTTTCCAGGATCAAGCCGGTTCTGTGAGTCGGCCCTCCTCTTCCTCTGCTGCTCATGTTGCAATGACCAGCCAATCCACAATGTCCACAGAAGAAACTCCTGACTTTCTACTGATTGGAAACAGAACAAATCATGACAGAATAAACTTTTCCCTTCAGTGTGCAGAGCTTAGGGAGGAGGATGTGGATAGCAGTGGCATCGTGTTTCTAGGACCGTTTCCTGACACTCAGCCTCAGATTCTGGACGACACTTTGCCAAAATCCCCTCAATCCACATCATCTGCCGAGGCAGTGAAGGAGATACTGATAGTTCACAGAGGACAGGCACTTCCTGAGTCACAGCACACTTCTGTGATGACGGACTTTTAGACAGACACTTTAAAATCCAGCTTTACTGCCAGATGGACCCTGAGATGGTTCTGATGGCGGCGGAGTCGTTAGAGACTGTCGTCTTTCTGAGTTCTGGAAAGAATTGTGTGACCAGCGTCCTGCAGGAAACTCTTACAGAGTGGCTTTTCTGAGACATGATGATGGACAGAGCCGGTGGCAGAGTGTCGGCCCAATGATTGCTTTTGGATGGACAAGAGAGAAATGTCTTCCTATGAAGATTGCACCTGTCCTACTAGAGCAAGCAGCCTTGGACAGGTAAAAAGTGATGCAGTGGAGAATTTCCTTCAGTTCCTGCCTGAATCTGAGCGCTTTGTGTTTCAGCCATGGCAGTCAGACTCCAGCAGTGTTGACCAAGAGGAATTGATAGAGATTCTTGATCAGCAGTTGCAGACGAATGCCCACTGCCAGCGGCGTAAATGAAATCCTGCAGGAGCTTGCACACAAAGCGCTTGTCCAAGAGCTGCTTCTGTTATTGAACAGTGGGCCGAAACACTCAGGATCACCGGGAACAGCTTCCAGGACCTTTTCTTCACTGCATGGAAACTTACAGCCAAACGCAAGAAAAGCTTTGAAGTCCATTGTCTTTCCTCAGGAAATGAGTTTTCATCAGAAGGACATTGAAAAGTTCGCTAGCACATACATCAGGAACGCAGATGTGCAGCATCTGTCCTTGTTTCTAAGGTTCTGCACAGGTTCGGACCCGTTCCTGGATCAGAATATTCTCCCTGATTTGACAAAGATTCAAGGGTTTCTCAGCAGACCTGTGGCTCACACATGTAGCTGCGTCCTTGAGCTGCCAGGCTATCATGATAGCTATCCAGATTTCAGTGCTGAAATGAACAAGGTTTGGACTCTAATGTTCGGCTCATGGACTTTATTTAAAGGTTGGAAAGTGGTGGAGGAAGAGGAAAACAGACATTAAGGTGGATATTTAAAGCTACAAGCTGCCTATCGAGATCTAAGTCGATGTTTTCCCCCAAACTTTCCTTGTCAGAATTTAAGGGTTTAGACATTTTCCCTGGGTGATGTAACCCTTCCCAAATTCCTCCAGAGGTTATAAAAAGGGATCAGCTATTAGTGAGAGGCGAATGCTTGTTTGTGCAGCACAGCAGTTGGTTTGTTTCAGGGTAGATTGTCAAAAGCAACAGGGGACATGCTCTACCATACATGCACAAGTTCTGCAGCTTCAGATCTGTTGGCTGTCAGTGGAAAGTCAAAGTAACGGATTGTTCTCTGTTGGCAGAATACAAAATAAATCTATTCTGAGTAAAGTGTAGGGTCTGTTTATGATTTGCTGTTGCTCTGTAAATAAATGCATTGGCCATAATACTGAGAAACATAGATACAGCACAGACCCAAAGTTTGGACACGACCTGCAAGAAAGCCACTCATGACCCTGACAGGGCAACCTGTGAGGCCAAAACCATTTCAGGTCACGACCTTGAAGCTCATCAGGGGAAAGCAGAGAGTGCAGAGCAGTGATCACAGCGACAGGTTGCTGCTGTGGAGAAACTACAATATAAGGCGTATTTTCAGTTGCTTTTTTGCTCCGTCCGTATTTCCACATGTGTTGGTTGGTAGTTTGATGCAGGTTCTGGTTAGCTAACTAATTAATGCTGGTTCTGTTTGGCTTTTGGATTTTTTTCTCCAAAGAGAAAAATGTTCTGCAGGTTCTGAGTTTCAGGTAGAGGTTCTGAATGAAACATAAAATATTAAGATTTTCCCACTTTATGCTTCAAAGCATTGACCTCTGACCTTCATGGGATGGGAATGTTTTACTTTAACTAGGACTTTCTGAAAGGCAGAGTTGATGAAAAAATTTTTTAATGCAAATATTTAAATTTGAACAGGAAAAAAACAGAATAAGCAGCAAATGAACCAAATGCAGAAGAAAAAATGTTTTTATTTAAAACACAAAGAAAAACTGCAGCAAATTTACAAAAGGAAGATTAAAAAACTATAAAAACTGATCAATATTTCAATGAAATCTGATGAATGAAAGGAAAAAATAAGAAAAACAACATCTTGATATTCAGTGTGAAGCTTTGACTGGAAACAAAGAGAAAAACATGAGAATCCTGGAATAATCCTGAATAATCCTGGAATAATCCTGGAATAATCCTGGAATAATCCTGGAATAATCCCAGCTTCCATCTTTAAAGGACTGGAAGAAGAAAAAGTTTCCAAGGACTCAATCAGAATCGTTTCACCAAGAAATAGATTGTAGAGACTGAACTATCTGTTCAACAGTGAGAGAGTTTCTCTGACAGGAGGAAAAACTTTAGACTCTTTAGACTCAAATCAGCTCAGAAACACTGAAGAGGAACCAGAACTGGCCAGAACCCAAATCCAGGAATCAGAGGTTCAGTGAATGTGGTGTTGAAGGTGTGGAGGAGGATCAGTGAGTCAGAGGAGACTCTGTAGAAGGACAGAATGCCAGCAGGACAGTCCACATACACTGCTACTCTGTTAGAGACAGAGGAGGAGGAGAGACGAGTTTCTATGTTATTGTGCCAGACAGAGTAACCATTAACATCAGAGCAGCTCAGACTCCAGGAATGATCATTATATCCAAACAAACAGTCTCTACTGAATCCTTTCCTCCTGATTCTTCTGTAACTCACTGATATATAAACATCTCCTCTCCACTCGACCTCCCAGTAACAGCGACCAGTCAGACCAGTTCTACACAGCAGCTGATTCCAGTAATCAAATCTGTCTGGATGATCAGGATATGACTGAAGCTCCTTCACACTATGTCACCTTCCTGTTGTCTTCAGACAGTTTGAGTTTTCTGCTCACTGTGTTTGTGTCGATGGTGAGTTGACAGGAATCTGATGGAGAGAACAAACACAATCCAGCTGCAGTTATTGATCATTTATTGACACTTTGACTCCTGAATGAGTGATGTGACAGTTTGAAGATGGTTGAATGTGAGCTGCTTTGTTGTCATGAATCAGATGAAAAAACACACTTACATTTCCTCAGACCTGGAGTCAAGAATGGGCCTCCAGCAGGCTCCACCCTGAAAGGAGGAGGGGGGTCAGACCATCAGTCTCTTTCAGCAGCAAACATGGACATTACATGTCTCTCAGACACACATTGTCCTCCACTGAGACAGGAACAGTCCAACATCTGGATTGCAAACTGCAGTGGATGTAGGAAGGACAGTTGGTGCTGCTGCAGCACAACTCATTTCTCCAAACACAGGAAAAGCTCCAACAGAGAGGAGAAAGGAAATCCCTCAGTAACAACCTGAAGAAACTCACTGAAGCCTAAAAGGACATCAGGAAACTAAGGAAACATTTCTGGAAGCTCAACCTGATTTAATAATCAGCATTAAAAATACAATCTATAGGTTCCTAATTAATGAAGCCATAAGCTTGACGCTCTCCGTCTTTCACCCTTCATCTCACTTGACAAAAAAAACAAAACGAAAAAACAGACTGAATCCTCTTGATACGTTAAACTGTTTAGTTCAGAAATAAAAACAGTAGAAAATGTTACATTCCTCACTAATAAAGAGTAAAAAAAGAGAAAAAAGGTCAGAAACTGTGTGGCTCCACTCCAACAGCCCGACTCCCCGTCTTTAGCCAAACCCCAAATCTTCAACTGCAATGAAAGTTCAAACTTTATGAAAGTTATTTTCTTTATTGTGCAATTTGCTCGTTAAATAATCCAGAGATTTATAGTCCAGTCCTGCATTTAGCCATTGTGATTTACTTGGTGCTTTGTCAGAAATCCAGTTCAGTATCACATTTTCTTGCACAAAAAAGTCAGCATTCTGTAAAGTTGATGCTGATATTCACCAATAATGCAGGTGTCAGTTAAACCAAGTAGAAAATACAATGGATTGAATTGTGTGCAAACAGAGAAAATCTGATCTAATTCACATTTTATTAAACACCAAAAATGTTGACTTTTCCTACAGGACCAGTAACAATGTGTGAGACTACCAGTATCTGTTTTACATTTTACACATCGTGGCCAGAGGCTCGCATTGAACTTAATGTGCGCACGGTGTAAATGTTTAATTGGCCTTAACCCGATTGCAAATACTTAAAGACTTTGCATTCTTCCAAACCTCGTCCCGTCCCTCCGGATTTATTTCCCACTGCAATTCCCTTTCCCAGACTTCTTTAAATGTGTTGTATTTGACAAGGCGTTCTCTTTCAGTAAGTTATAAAAGGTTTTAATTGAAACTTTTACCCCAGGGGAAAATAACTGTTTTTCACACACTGAGATTATTTGGTCTACATCGAGTTTTTTTCTGTATGAAGTCTCTAATTTGTAAATAGTAAAAGAAATCCTGCCTCCCAATGTCATATCTATCCATTAGTTGAGAGAATGATAATAACGTGGCTCCTTCCATCAAGTCAGAAAGTGTCTGAATTCCCTTTATTGACCACATTTTAAAGCCAGAGTCTATAGTGCCTGGTAGGAACATAGGATGATCACAGATTGGTGTAAGAGGTGATATAATTAGGAACCTGTCCTCAAGGTTTTGAACCATTTGCCAAAACCTCACAGTGTTAATAGTAATGGGATTACTGCACTACATTTTTATATTATTTCTTTTCAAAAATAGTAAATTTTTTAAAGGGAACCTGGACATAGAGCTTTCTATATCAAGCCCAGAGAGGCAGGACCTCTTATCCAATCAGCAGCATGTTGCACTGATCTGATACTTTCGTATGTCTGGGAGATCAAGGCCTCCACTTGTGGATGGGAGACACAATGTAGACATTTTTAAGCCTGGTTTCCTTCCCGCCCATATGGAAGAACTTAGCCACCCATTTAGAGTCTTAATTGTCTTACGGAGAAAAAGAACTGGAATCATTTGTATGGGGTATAAAAGTCTGGGCAGGACATTCATTTTTAGGAGAGACACGCGGTCCAACCAAGAGAGAGGCAGAGTTTCCATAAAAAATAATCACTAATACTCATTGCAAACTTAGCCAACGAAGAGAGACTGTCTTGTCGCTGTTTGCAGGGTATAAACTGGAGAAATAAGGAAGATAAGCGCCAGCGCCCCTCGTCCCGACTGTCCTTCAAGCCGCCATTTCCCAGGGTCTTAATAAAGTCTGTGGCAGCTTCGGGTCGGAAAACCTGCACACATCTCATCTGGTACCGTGATTCTTAACTCAGCAGGGCAGAACAGACCAAACTTAATGCCAGGGCCCGACTGTAGGAGACGTTTGGCATTCCCACATTGTGAGCGTTTCTTGGCCACTGATGACGTAAAGAAAGATAAAAATGTTCCTGCCCTGATAGAGAAGAGGTGCAGCAGCTCCTGCCCGGCGCAGAATCACTTCCTTCACATGAAAGTAATGCACTCTGATGGTAACTGGTCCAGGTGGAGCTCCTTCTTTAGGTTTTTCCCTGCTAGATCTGTGAGCCCGGTCCAGAAGCGGCACATCCTCCAATCCCAAAAGGTCTCGCAGAAGCTGTGAGAGAAATTCTCTAGAACTGGGCAGTTCCAGTCCTTCAGCCGGCCCGATGAGACGGATATTATTACGCCTTGACCTTCCCTCCAGATCCTCACATTGAGCCTGTAGATGTTTAACTTCCTCTGCTAGAACAGAAACAGAGGTCTGCAGGGAGAGTCAGATCATCACTGCAAGAGGTAGCAGAGATCTTTGATGGCGGCTCCCTGAGTTTCAACAAGAGTCTGGATGGAGTTTATATTAGCTTTGAGCTCAGCCTTCATGGAGGTCATTTCTGACCTCAGTGTGAGAAGTAGAGCGTCCATCCTCGGGTCAAAGGTATCACAAATGTCTTGTTTCAGACCTTGCAGCGCTTTGGTGAATGTTGCCTCACTGAGCGGTGCTGATCCACTCTCACCGCTCCACAGCGGCATCCCGTCCATCCGGAGCTCGTCGCCCGACCCGGAGCTCGTCGCCCGACCCGGAGCTCGTCGCCCGACCCGGAGCTCGTCGCCCGACCCGGAGCTCGTCGCCCGACCCGGAGCTCGTCTCAGCAGCAATACGTCTCTGATAGGATCCCTTATCCTCCCTCTTGTCCATTTTACAAGAGTCTCTGCACTTTAAAACATAAAATGGTCCCAAATGGTGCCGAAGAAAGTTGGCGTAAACGATGATGTCACAGTTCAGCGACGCGAGCGCAACCAATAATTAGCTTTAGCTCAATGGACCATCCAAGGACGGAAACCAGTCTGTTCTGCTGACCCGAGCCCGCAAGGGACAACAATCCCCGATCCCCAAAAGGGACAAACCAGTCCGTTTCGGGTCGGGTGCTAATGTAGCTAATGCACTCTGGCTAGGCTCGAGGTGACGACCGCAGCCTGTTGCAAAAAGTTATTAAAAAAACGACTTAGCGACCAAAAAAGGAGTCAAATGAACCAGGGATTAGAAGCACCATTATAAACATAAGAGAGGCTGATTTATAAATAACTGAACTTCGTTATTAATTTAGTCAGAGTCCCTATTAAACTATTAAACCATCCCACTCTTTAATTTTCCTTGTGAGCCGTTCTTAGTCTGGAGAATATTCCAGAAAACTGGGTGATGATCTCTGCCTCCAGATGAGGCGTCTAAATATTTAATATCAAATTAAACATTCAGCTTCAAACTAAATGTTTCCCAGCAGACTGACTAAAGACATTTCTCCCTCTTCCTCCTCTATCAGACCTTCTCTGCTCCTGCAGCAGGTTCCTCCATACCTGAGAGCTTCCAGTCTCCAGTGTGGATCCTTCAGTCCAGCCGACAGCAGCTTCACTCCTGAGTCTCCTGGATGATTGTAGCTCAGGTCCAACTCTTTCAGATGGGAGGGGTTGGAGGTCAGAGCTGAGGCCAGAGAAGCACAGCCTTCCTCTGAGACCAAACAGCCTGATAAGCTGCAGACACACAATTCATCACATGATGAGAAAATGAGAACATTGAGGAAGAGTCCAAGGTCTGACCTGGTAATTTTAATGTGAGAAAACCTTCAATAAAATGTGTTTAACTTGTCGATAAGATGAAAGAGTAATAACACTCTAATTTTTTCTCTCAGCAATAAAAATCAATATTTGTCACTTATAGAACGGATCAGAACAGAAACATCCTTCATTGATCCACAGCAGGGAGTTCGGATTTACCACCAACCAGTTTAAGGTAAATGGAAGAATCAGATATTCAAACATAATATGAGACTGTAGAATAAGGACACATTTAGAACAGAGGAATAATAATTCTGTGCATTTAATAAAAAATAGCAAAATAAGTTTGGCAGATGTGCAGCTGAGTAAAGAAATGTATAATCATGTATAAGACGTGTATATTTGTGTACTGAAACAGTAATAGAGTATTTAAAAGAAATTTAAAAAATTTAAAACAGTTAAATTTATAGCATATAACAGCCAGGATGTATATATTTATTATGATTATTGAGTTTGTTAGGAGCGGTTCTGGTTAGAAAGTCTAACAACTGCAGGACGGAGAATCTGCAATAATGCTCATTTATGGACCTCGGATGCAGCAATCTGTCAACTATCCAGAGTTCCAGCATCAATGGAAACCTGACTGCCGCCTTTCTAAATACGTCTCTTCTTGGTCCTTTCAGACTGGAGTAAATAAAATCCAGCAACGTTTATGTATAGAGACTTGTTATCCACATGTTAGTGATATGATGCCACTTGTTGCAGATCCTGTTGCTGGTATTCACTGAGTTCCTGAGACGAACCAATTCTTTCACAATAGTTTGTAAAAAAAAACAGTCTGCACGTAAAGAGGCCATGGAAGATATTAGAACATCTGATTCTGATCATTTGAATGGCTGGTCAAATACTTTTGGCAGTATAGTTTATCTCTGCTTGGAGCTAGTGGACAGAAATATGGCTTCACAAGGATTGAGAACATTTTACCTGAGAGTTTCCAGGTTGCAGTTTGGACTCTTCAGTCCAGCAGAGAGAAGCTTCACTCCTGAATCCTGCAGGTTGTTGTTACTCAGGTCCAGTTCTCTGAGACTGGAGGACTGGGAGCTGAGAACTGAGGACAGAGCTTCACAGCTTCTCTCTGAGAGGTTACAGCCACTCAGTCTGAGGAGACAGGGAGGAAAATCTGGTATTAAACAATTCATAAAAATTAATATTTTTCAATGTTTTTCTTGGACAGAGAAGGATCTATCTTATTTTACACATATTTATGCCTTTTGTTGTGAAATGATTTATTCTATAGTTAATCCTACAGCTTTAAAGTTTAGAACTACAGGAAACAAGGAGGCTGGAAAGAGAATATAAAATTCCACAATTAACTAAATTAATACAATTTAAATTTTAACATAAAGAGGATGAATTTTGCTGCTTTAATATGTATCACTATATCTGCTGCTGAAGGAAGTCTGTGTCTCCTTCACACATCAACCCAAGTGAGAAACTTTGAGGAGACAAAGCAACAATAAATAAGCTGAAACATTAACATATATATTTACCTCATCATTAGTATATTTCTATCCAAAATAACTGCATTAACAATCTGTGTCCTTACAGAGCTTTGTTGGAGGCTTTAACCACTGGCAGCAGCCTCAGAAGAACCTCCTCTGAAGCAGAGTATTTCTTCAGGTCAAACACATCCAGATCTTTTCCTGATGACACTAAGATGAAACCCAGAGCTGACCACTGAGCAGGAGACAGTTTATCTGTGGAGAGACTTCCTGAACTCAGAGACTGTTGGATCTCCTCCACTAGAGAACGATCATTCAGTTCATTCAGACAGTGGAACAGATTGATGCTTTTCTCTGCAGACACATTCTCATTGATCTTCTCCTTGATGTACTGAACTGTTTCCTGATTGGTCTGTGAGCTACTTCCTGTCTTTGTCAGCAGACCTTGTAGGAGTCTCTGATTGGTCTGCAGTGAAAGTCCCAGGAGGAAGCGGAGGAACAAGTCCAGGTGTCCATTTGGACTCTGTAAGGCCTGGTCAACAGCTCTCTGATGGAGAGATTTTAATGTAGGTTTATTAAATAAGGAAGCTGTCTGAAGTTTAAATGAGTTTTCCATCAGGTTGACACCAGAGTTGATGAAGGTCAGATGAACATGAAGAGCAGCCAGAAACTCCTGAACACTCAGATGGACGAAGCAGAACACCTTGTCCTGGTACAGACCTCTCTCCTCTTTAAAGATCTGTGTGAACACTCCTGAGTACACTGAGGCTGCTCTGATATCGATGCCACACTCTGTCAGGTCTGATTCATAGAAGATCAGGTTTCCTTTCTGCAGCTGATCAAAAGCCAGTTTTCCCAGAGACTCAATCATCTTCCTGCTCTCTGGACTCCAGTGTGGATCTGTTTCAGCTCCTCCATCATACTTGACCTTCTTCACTTTGGTCTGAACCACCAGGAAGTGGATGTACATCTCAGTCAGGGTTCTGGGCAGCTCTCCTCCCTCTCTGGTCTCCAACACATCCTCCAGAACTGTAGCAGTGATCCAGCAGAAGACTGGGATGTGGCACATGATGTGGAGGCTTCGTGATGTCTTCATGTGGGAGATGATCCTGCTGGCCTGTTTCTCATCTCTGAATCTCTTCCTGAAGTACTCCTCCTTCTGAGGGTCATTGAACCCTCTGACCTCTGTCACCATGCCAACACACTGAGGAGGGATCTGATTGGCTGCTGCAGGTCGTGTGGTTATCCAGAGGAGAGCAGAGGGAAGCAGTTTCCCCCTGATGAGGTTTGTCAGCAGAACATCCACTGAGGTGGACTCTGTAGCATCAGTCAGGATCTCCTTGTTGTGGAAGTCCAGTGGAAGTCGACTCTCATCCAGGCCATCAAAGATGAACAGAACCTGGAAGTGTTCAAAGCTGCAGATTTCTTTGGTTTCACTAAAGAAATGATGAACAAGTTCCACCAAGCTGAACTTTTTCTCTTTCAGCACATTCAGCTCTCTGAAGGTGAATGGAAATATGAACTGGATGTTCTGGTGGGCTTTGTCTTCAGCCCAGTCCAGAGTGAACTTCTGTGTTAGGACTGTTTTCCCAATGCCAGCCACTCCCTTTGTCATCACTGTTCTGATTGGTTGATCTCTTCCAGGTGGGACTTTAAAGATGTCTTCTTGTCTGATTGTTGTTTCTGGTCTGTGTGGTTTCCTGGATGCTGTTTCAATCTGTCTGACCTCATGTTCATCATTGACCTCTCCAGTCCCTCCCTCTGTGATGTAGAGCTCTGTGTAGATCTGGTTCAGAAGGGTTGGACTTCCTGCTTTAGCAATCCCCTCAAACACAGACTGGAACTTCTTCTTCAGACCAGATTTAAGTTTATGTTGACAAACTGCAGCAAGATGTTCTAAATTAACACAAAAATAAAATCAGCAACTAAATAAAATTATCTTCTGAAGATGATTTAATAAATGTGATTCCATCTCTTCAAATTTCAGCAAATGTGTAATTTATCTATCATATCAAATCTCTTTAGAAATCCTCTTACTGCTCTGCAGACGGTCAGCCAGCTTTTCCTGCTTCATCCTCCTCAGGAAGTTCAGTGTGATCTTCATCACTGCCTCTCTGCTGCTCCTCCTCTGCTCTTCATCATCACCTTCCAACATCTCATCATCTCTCTGACTCTCTGAATGTTCTGGGTAATCTGGACTCAGAACTTTCTGGATCTTCTTCAGTTCTTTCTTCACAAAAGTAACAATGTTGTCCTCCAGCAGCTGGAACAGAATAATAGATGAAGGAAACATCAGAGTGAAATCATGGAGCCAAACACCAGATGGATGTTGGACAGACTGACAGTCCTCTGGTCTACAAAGTGCAGCATGAAGGTGACTTTGAACAGAACTCAGGAAAAAGTAGTTGTTGTTCATATACAGACCATAAATATGGAGTCCAGCTGTGTTTGATGCTGCTGGGCAGATGGACCCCTGGGAACCTCTGAGCTCTGCTGGTCCACTCTGTGGAGGAACCAGGAACAATTAGGAAGTCAGGAAATATTCATCCAGCAGTATTCACAGAGGAAATCACCAGGAGTTTCACATTAAAAGTCCTTAATATAGAACAACAGAGCATCACATGAACACAATTTAAAGTTAGAAAGAGGAAGATGATCTACACTGATGAATACCAGTAACACCAGAATAATCCAGTAGCCATTTTAAAAAGTTGATTTTGAACTTGGACTTGAAAACAGTCGAAACTGTCAGCAGGTCTGATGCTGGTGGCGACAGTTTCCCAGAGCTTGGGGACAGTGAGCTCACATTGTATCTGTCCACACAGAGACAATCAGAAGGTCCATGAAGTGATATCTGGATGTGAGCAGTGAACCAGGTGATCTAAGTAGTTGTAAAGATTTAATGTTCCTGCTGATCCCATTAAGAACCAGCAGAACCTCTGATGGTCCACATCAGCTCAGTTTGGTTGAGTTCCAGCAGATCTCACCAACCACATCATGAAGCTTTCCTTCCCTGCTGAACTGCTCTCACAATGCACACAGGAACCAAGTCCTGATGGACCAGAATGGCTTTACCAGGTATTTCCCAGTGGAAATGTGATCCACTGTTAGTCTGACATGGAGCCAGGAAGCAACAGAACATCATCATCAACATCCAGAGATAAAGATATGAAGGTGTTTTCATGAGAACAGAGCAGCTGATTTCTGTAGATAATGGATCAAACCTCTGTAAATATAACTGGAAACATCTGAGTTCTTACTGGTTCAGTTTCCATAGTTACAGCAATTAGATACAGCTCACCTCTCTGATGATGGAGATCCAGGAGATTTAAAGTCAATGGGATGATCCTTTGACCTGTCACTCTTAAAGGAGACACAGCTGGGTTCTGGTTCTGGTTCTGGTTTGAATCTCTGATGGATCCTGAAAGAAAAATCTCATTAGAAACTTTCTGTTGTTTCTTTCAAGATAATTTTTTATGTACTGTAAAACAAAAACAGAACCAGACAGATCATCAACCTGATGTTCTAAATGATTCCTATCAGAACCGGTCCAATCCTCCAACATGTTCCTGATCATTGATCCTCCTGAATAATGTCCAGCCTTCTTTAAAGAGCAGAAAGATTTGTTTCTGAGACCAACATGTTGGTTTGAAATGACTGAGAGAACAGTTTGGTGATCTTAGTGTTGAGCTCTGACATGGAGCAGAACCAGGAATCATTTCCACTCTGACCATCCAAGGAGGATCTGATGGAGCTTCAATCAGAACCAGATGGTCCGTTAGAGACACTGAAGCCCACTGCTCAATCAGATCCACTAAATATTTAGTTTAACTGTAGAAATGGTTGATAATCTGCCATGTTGGATGATGTTTGAACTTCAGAGGTGGAATCATAAAAATAATTCATAGAAAATGTTTTATTTCAGAATGAATCTGTCTTTTGTCAGATTTTAGAGAAAGATGCAAATATCAACCTAGAAATAAAATTCACTTCTGTCTATTTGTTCTTGTGTTAATATTAATATCAGACTAAATAAATGAGTGTTTCATTTGGAAAAATTAGGCTTAAACAAAACAGAATAAAACACAGTTAAATGTTTCTGGTCCAAATGTCATGTCAACATAATAGTTTATAAGAGTGAGTCCTGACTGAGGATTTATAAGATTCTTTCTGTATGGAGTCAATAACTGTCCAATGAATGATGGTTAAATTGATGTCAGGTAAACATCAGATCAGATTTTGAGATTCTGTTAACTAGTGAAGCTCTGGGTAGAGACTGTGGATCCAAACGGACCTGTTTGATTTTTGTACAAAGGAGCCAGTTGAACTTTATTGTGTTCATAGTAACATGTTTATTGGAACATGTTTCCATGGAGACATCATTCGTATTACATCTTTAACACAAAACATATTAAAATAAAAATAACCTGAAATTCAGTCCTATGTTTTCATGACAACAGAACCCAACAGAACTTATCATCACATGGCCACAATAACAGATATAAACTGAACAGTTACAGCAGTTAGAAACAGCTCACCTCTCTGATGGTGGAGATCCAGGAGATTTAAAGTCAATGGGAATGATCCTTTGACCTGTCACTCTTAAAGGACACACAGCTGGGTTCTGGTTCTGGTTCTGGTTCTGGCGTCTCTGATGGATCCTGACAGAAACATGATGATTAAAACTTAATCAGCAAAGAGGAGCAGCAGCAGCTTCATCACCACGTCTGTTCTGGCCTGATATAGTGAACGCTGTGTGAAAAGGGCTGTGGACAGTTAGAGATGGTGACCTCACCTCTGACCTTTGCTCTGGCTCTCATCTTCCCCACACAGAGTGGTTTTAGAGGGAGGGACTCCCTCCTCTCTGTCCTCACACTGATCCATGCTGCTGAATCCACATCAGCTCACACACACTTTCTACCTTCACCTGCAGAGGAAACACACATCATTCATCTGCACATCAACTCTGATCATCCTTTACATCATTAGTGCTGGAAAAAGATCAGCTGCTCCTCCTCTGATTGGCTCTTCTTCTCTGCTTCATATCAGTGTCAGGTGAATGCAGTCAGACAGCAGAGAGGCAGAGGAAGCTGCCATCAGCTGCTGCACTTCTACTATCAGTCCACTAGATGGAGACATGGAGCAACATTTACATTCACTGATTCAACCTGAACAAGTCTTATACACTGCCTGGCCAAAATAAAAGTCGCCACCAAAAAATGGTCACACTCTCTAGTATTTTGTTGGATCGCCTTTAGCTTTGATTACAGCCCGCTTTCGCTGTGGCATTGTTTCAATAAGCTTCTGAAGTGTCACAAGATTTATTTCCATCCAGTGTTGCATTAATTTTTCACCAAGATCTTGTATTGATGATGGGAGAGTCTGACCACTGCACAAACCCTTCTCCAGCACATCCCAAAGATTCTCAATGGGGTTAAGGTCTGGACTCTGTGGTGGCCAATCCATGTGTGAAAAAGATGTCTCATGCTTCCTGAATCACTCTTTCACAATTTTAGCCCGATGTATCCTGGCATTGCCATCTTGGAATATGCCCTTTCCATTTGGGAAGAAAAGATCCATTGATGGAATAACCTGGTCATTCAGTATATTCAGGTAGTCAGCTGACCTCATTCTTTGGGCACAATGTTGCTGAACCAAGACCTGACCAACTGCAGTATTATGATACTGCCCCCACAGCTTCTACAGTAGGCACTAGGCATGATGGATGCATCACTTCACCTGTCTCTCTTCTTACCCTGCTGCGCCCATCACTCTGGAACAGGGTAAATCTGGACTCATCAGACCACATGACCCTCTTCCATTCCTCCAGAGTCCAATCTTTATGCTCCCTAGCAAACTGAACATGCCAATGATTTGACCCTTCTTGAACAGACTAACGTCTTTTCCACGACCACAGGATGTGTCTTTTGCCATGGTTGTTTAAGAAATGAGGAGTTACTCATTGCATCAGCTGGGGTTAAATAACTTGTTGCCAGCTGAAAGATAATAGCCTATGCAGTTATTATCCAATAGGAGGCTTGTACTTATTTGCTTAGTTAAATCCAGGTGGCGACTTTTATTTTTCCCAGGCAGTGTAGTTCACAATTATTAATCTATACAAGTGGATTATTTGCTCCATTAAAGATGAACTATTTAATCATCTGACTGAATCAAACCCATTTTAATAATATTTTATTTTGAAAGGAAGCAACAGGAAACTGTTGCTGACGTTAATGGTGGAGACTAGAGTTCAATACCAGGAAATAACATGAATCATTGGAGAAGAAAACATGAAACATCAGCTGTCATATGTGATTGTTCCAGTTCATCAATAATCTAATAATCCTGTAGATTAGCCTTCAAACAGCAGATATTAAAGTTTCAGCTGAAATCAGAAGTGAAACTTTTCTCAAACATCAGAATTAGAACAATCAGGAAAATAAAGTGATGAAAAAATTAAGAAATAAAAAATAAACTTATTTGTTCAAACGATCCAAAGAGTTAAAGAAGAAAATTTAAACAACAAACTGAGACCCAACAAACAGACTGGAGCCACACCTGAACAGGTAAATCCAAACTGAAAGTAAATGTGATGGATGTTGTATAACTGATGACGTCACAGCTCACCTGGTTTGTAGTTTTTTCCTTCAGAGCAACAGAACCAGGAAGTAGAAGCTCTGAGGTGAAATCAGAGGCAGGTTGATAAATCTTCATGAGGAAGGAAGTGCTGATCAAAATTTATTTATTTATATTCAAAACTACATATTTAATAATCTTTTTTCATGTCTAGTTCTTCAGTCAGACGCTCCATCATGTTGTCATGTTTCAGTTTTTCTCCATTCAGCAACAGTTGGTGATCAGTTTAATCCAGTTTAGTCTTATTGTCTTTCTTGCTACCAGCAGCAGAAGGTGCATCAATATGTAACATTGATCTTTAGTGAGTAAATCCTTGGTGTTTATGTCCAGCAGAAATAGAAGAGGCTCCATCTGTCCTGTGCCCGCCACATGTGGTGCTAACGGCTGAGCCTCCCACTTGCAGATTCTGTTGTTATGGTTGATTTTTTTTTTTTCTCTGTTTTCATGGGTTTTTTTTGTATCGTGTTTCATTTCCTTCTAGAAGGTTTTTATTTGTGGTCAGAACCAGCAAACGTGTGTGATGACCGACCATTCCACACATTCCTCCAACATCCATCTGTGGTTGAAATCCTGGAAATGAAAGTTTTTAATGGAGATTTATTAAATCTGGTTTTCACTTTCCAGTCAAACTCTTTCCAGATTTTGTTTCCAATCCCTTTATGGCACAAAAATACACAGAAGAAAACTCCACTCCGTGTTTTATCAATCTCCAGTTCAGTCCAGTAAATTGATGCTCTCAGTTATCCCATCAATCCACCAATGGAGACTCCAAATTGTTGATGTCGTCTCTTCCAGAATGTGATCATGTTGATCCGGGTGGATTCCTCATCCAGAGGTTCTGCTACTGTCTGGACCGTCCTACCATCCAACCGGGTCGTGACCCCAGTCTGTTGTTCAGATGTTCTTCTTCATCTCTTTTGATTCTTTGAACAAACTGTAAGTTTGCTTGATTTCCTAGTTGAACTTTGTTTTCAGAAACTTTTCTGCTTGTTTCTTCTCTCTGACGTTTGGAGAAAATGTTCCCCATGATTTGAATTCAAAATTTAATCTCTCTTCCTTCTGAAAGTTAATCTACAGGATTATTAGATTACTGATGAACTGGAATCAAGCAACATGATGAACAGCTGATGTTTCTTTGTTTTCTTCTCTGAACAAACTGCTTCATAATTTTATTTCCTGGTATCAAATTCTTGTCTCAATCATTAAAGTCAGAATCAACAGTTTCCTGTTGCTCTCTTTAAAAATAAAACAAATATTTTAAAAATGTTTTGATTCAGTCAGATATTAAATAGTTAATCTTCTCCACTAAATAAAAAACTAAAATACTTCCTGTTGTTCAGGTTGAATCAGTGAATGTAAATGTTGCTCCATGTCTCCATCTAGTGGACTGATAGTAGAAGTGCAGCAGCTGATGGCAGCTTCCTCTGCCTCTGCAAATCTTTTTTAGCTGCTGTTGCCAACAGCAACATGGCTCAGTTTAATGCGCCATGTCTGCACCATGTTGGAGAAAGAAGAGAGGAAAATATTCTGCTTCTCTGACCTAAGGAACAGGCCTTCTGATGGTTGTCATTTTATTATCAATTTGCTCATAAAAAGTTGATATTTTAGTAAAGACTCACCGGTTCTGTAAGGAACGGAACAGAACTGCAGCAATATATCATGAGAACCTTGTGGAAGGAAACCAGAAAATTTGACCCAAATTAGACTAAAGTAGAAAACTAGTGATTTTTTTTTGTTTTGTAATAAAATTTTATGTTTGAGACATTTTTATTTTGAAGGGTTGATTTTATTTTTGAGCCATTTTCATTATGCGGTTTCTATTTTATTTTCCATTGTTTTATTTTGAAGGTTGATTGTGTGAAACACTTTAGATTTCAGTTTGTAGAACCAGAATTGAACCTTGGAGTTATTATAACCAGGATTTATATTGCAGATGTCCTCGATGGGGATCGATCCAACAACCTCAGGATTTATAGCATGGCACTCTGACCAGTTGAGCTAACCTACCGTACAGAATGATATGGTTCCTTTCCTGATCCACTCTGTCTATTACACAGCAGCAAACTGCACCATGACGGACACATTGTTTTTGTCGATTGATGTTCACCGTATCCATCCTCAATGAAATTGTTCAGTTGACAATGCGCGTCTTTTCACTCATATCTGTACTTTTTAAAGCATTTTTTCTTCTAAGGACATGGAATTGGATGA
>CAKLNU010001100.1:0-213970 GCA_922788865.1 Poeciliopsis turneri
CATACATCTATAGTCTATAAAAAAAATGTATATTTATTAAAAGAAAAAAACATGTTTTGAACTTAATGAAAGAAAAAAAATGTTTGTGTGGCTATTGCAAAAAAAAAAGTAATTAATAAAAACTCACATTCTTAAATTCAGGGGTGCTGCATTCAGAACGATGTCCCTCATTGTCTGTAATCAAAGATAACTATATTTGCAATTAAGAATCTTTCAGCTTCTTGAATGAATAATGAATAACTATCAACTGACTTAATTATGCCAGATGAAATCTAATTACTAGAAGGGTTTGCACCTCCACCTGGTCTATATGTCTAATATTAAAAAACGGCCTGCATAGCCAAATCTATGAGAGTGCAAAAAAAACTCTGCTCTGGTAATATGACCAATATGACAAAAAAAAAAAAAAAAAAACCATTGACAATGTTATGAACTTTATGAGAGGCTGATAAATCTGTCAGCCTGATCCTGTCCAAGGATGAGAGGTGCAAATTGGAATCCATGTACGAGGATTTCTTCTGTGGACCTCGACACGCCACTTGAGGAGCTCCTTGAATGTCAAGCATTCGCACCTCGGGTTTCGCTATGACCTCACTTATCGCCAAGCCTCAATAGTGTTTCCATGGAGCTCAGCTGTCTCCATGTTAAACGCTTATAACAGCATGGTTTGGGGAAATGCTCATGAAAGGTTTCTTCTTAGGTTTCAGTAACTTCTAGACAATGAAGTTTACTGAAAACACTTGCTAAAGGCTAAACGTAATCTTTGAAAACTGTTTGTTAGGGAAATTGGTTGATTGCTCAAAGAATATTTCCTGAATGGTCAGTGATTGTCAGCGACGACTGTCGGGAAACGTTCTCTAAATACAAGCCGTTGTTTCACAAAGGTTGTTTTGCAGAAGCAGGTTAAAAAAAAAAGGAACCAAGCTAGCTTGACTATGTTGAAATTCAACCTAAAGCCCCCTGCAGAATTCCCCATTACAGGAAAGTTTGAAGTATCCTTGAAGTGTCAATTTAACATATAGTTGGCGCTCGCAAAATGTCTTTATTTTTACCCCCAAAATGAAATAGCACTCTTCTTTTTTCTTGTTTGTTTTACTTTTTGTATTCAGGAAACCTTTTCATAACTGACAACATTTGCTAAAGGAGTAAATTTCCACAAAAAAACTTTTCTAGGAAAAACTTTTCTGAGTTTCGAAAGTCGACTTTTAGAGCTCAGAAATTAGTTTTTTGGTGGAAATTTCCATCCCCATCTATCACGTCGTCAGAGTTATTACCAACAGATTATTTTAAGGGAGTAGTTTCCTGTGACCCTTCAGTCAGTCAGTGACCAGCAGTCTTCTGATCTTGCATTTCCTCAACTCGGCTTTAGGAACCCGAGTGAAGAAGGTCCTGAACTGTTTGCAAACTATTTTTTTTGGGAGGGTTTTCTTCCTCTACATTTAAGCAGACGCATTCATGTTCTGATGATGATAAAGTCTGAATCCAGCGCTTGTTTTGAAACCAGTTTTAATTCACATAAAATCAAAATTAACTGCATCACACTCATCATTGAACAGATCAGCCAGTGTTGTCAGACATAATTATATTCAAGCCAGGTTAATTAATGATAAGAACTAGAGTATAAGTGTTAGACTTGTTGAGTGCAACATACAGAGAAATTAAAAATAAGTCATCAACAAACTTGCGTTTCTTCAGCTTCAAAAGTTCAAGTTAAACCCCCCTCATTTCCTCATCCTTCAATGATGCACATACGAAGAGATAATCAGTCTGTTCACACCAGCATAATCTGCAAAACAGATTTACCTGCTTTAATCATCCTGCCGGCGATACAGCTTTCCCACAGATTAAACAAAACACCATACTTTTCCTGTCTCAAACTTACAAAGTCGTCAGTATTTAACACCATTTTAAAAATATAAAAGTTATTGTTCATGGCAGAAACCTTTACAGAGGTTTATTATGAATCTATAAGCTTTATGCAAAAACCAGAAACAGGAAAGAAGGAAGGCTGGACGAAAGGCTTGTAACAAAGAAAATAAGGAAGGACGTAACGAAGGAACAGAGGTAGAAAAAGATTAAGTGAAGGAAAGAAGAAATGAAGGGAGAGTACAAGGAAGTACGTAAGAAAAAGGTAGGAAAAGAGAAAGCAGATGAGGACAAAGGAAAGGAGAAAACAAGAAAATAAGAGCGACGGAAAAGCGAGTTAAATCTGAAGATAGATTTTTTTTTTTTTTTTTTTTTTACATCTCCTCATTTCCTTTTCCGATATTTTTCCAAACCTGGAAAATAATCAAATCAAATTCCAGAGTTTTCCAAACCTGGAGTGCAACAGGGAATGAATGAGGGGTTCATTTGGAGCTCCGGGGCCCTCTTCAGCTCCCCGACATGGAGCACGCTCATTGGGCCCTTTTCTTTCCAAAAAGACACATTTTCTGTCTCCTCTCGTTCCATTAACGACCAATATACATATGCATATAAACATGTTTGTATCTGTCCAGCATCAGCTGACAGCCGACACCGTCAGCTGCTGCTGATCTGGAGGTATTGAGTCGGAGGAAACGCAGAGAAAACGAGCCCTTCTGTGATTTCAAAACATGCAGACAGGAATGTTTCATGACAAATGGAAAAGGCGTACATGGATCCAATTCAGCTTCATAATTAAGATTCAAAGTGTCAGGATAAATTATTGATTAAACTTAATGACGACATAAATAGTATAAATATTTCTAGCTCCAGGCCAGATTTTGCCGCCGTCTTTACCGAGACGTTTCCGATCAGAATATGTGATTTGTGTCCACAGGCCTGTCCCCCCGAAACTTGGGAGACTTTGGTCGGATTAACTCGTTAATGTCACAAAGCAGAATATTCAAAGTGCTCTATTTCGCGCCGCTGCATAGCATGCTGGATTGCTCCAGCCACCGAGTCTGGCATTAAAACAAAACTCAGATGCCCAAGAGAAACTAAAACCTAAAAGTATTTACAACGCTTTTTGTTTTTTGTTTTTTTTTATTTCCTGTTACAGCTGCTGTTCCCCGTCAGGCTCCAGTGCCAGATTGGAGAGTTGATCCCCAAGTTATATATATATATATATATATATATATATATATATATATATATATATATATATATATATTAAAAAAAACAAAACAATAACCTCAATTTTTCGACACCTCTGAACGCTTTTTGCCTTCTCACCCACAGCAAATACATAAAAAAATAGGAACAGTAACAAATGACTGCCGCCTGCAGCCGGAGGATGCAGCCTCTTCCACAGACACACAGACACAGAGGTGTAGCTGAATGCTGGTGTGTCTCATGACAGAAAGTGAAGAGCTTCCTGGATCTTGTTCATGTTCAGAAGTGAATCTTAAGTGTTCGAGAAAAAAACAAACAAACAAAGATGTGAAGTCGGAGGCAGCTCAAGCAGTCTGTCTGCGTCTGGAATGACAAAGAGTGTGATATGTTAGGAAGCATCAAGTCCGTTACAGCCCTTTTCATCTCCATTCGTCCTCCTGTTTGTCTCCATATTGCTTCGTCTCTCTCTCCCCCCTCCTGTGAACAAACACGAAAGACGGGGATCTGTTCGCGTGGCGCCGCTGCGGCGGCATTCGTTTTAGGTCTCTGGGTTTGGGGTGGCCAGCAGCGGCACGTTGTCCCTCCTCCTCCGGCCCAGTGGGGGGCGCCTGTACTGCTCCCCGTCGCCCAGCGTCTGAGGCAGCGGCTTCCTCTTGCTCTCGGGAAGCAGCAGGATGGAGAGCACGGCCAGGAGCGCCAGGGACGAGTAGATGACGTGGTGCAGGAAGTAGCCGTAGTGGTTCCGCAGGTCCATGATCGGGGAGCTGAGGCGGCCCACGCAGCCCAGGGCGAGCACCACGCCCACACCGGTGCCCCTGGAAACACACCGACACACACACACACACTCATCCTCAACACCTTCATTTTGGATCATGTAACATATTTGAATCACTTTTTGTGTGTTTTTTTGACAGATTGAAGCAAAGGTCTGGCTCCATATAACATTAACAAAAAATGGTAAAGAAGTAATTAATGTTTTTAAATGTGGCTGGGATAATAAATTTAGGTTTTAGATAGTTTTTGTTGTCGTTTCAAGAAATAATACCCGTTTCTCTTGCCACTTTTCCACAAGTTTCCACAATTATCAGCATGTAAAAACTCAAAAATAGCAAAAAGCGGCTTCTTTAAAAAGAACCTTAAGTGGAAATTTTTCAAAAAACAATTTGTCATGTGACATTATTGGCTCAAAAATAGGTATAACTGCAGACAGCTGGGTTGGTGGGATGACAGTAAGTGTTCAATAAATTTAGGATTTTTTGTAATCCACACAGGTTCGTATATCTTGCTTCTATTTGCTAAACGCCAGAAAACTTAGCAAGAACACTTTTTTGAGGTTTTTTGAAACTGTTGGGTCTTTGCATTCTGAAAATATCTGAATTAGTTAAGTTGCTCTGCATTTCAGAACCGTGTAGTTTGAACATCAAGCACTTTCAAGCACTTTGGATAGAAATCCAGAACTTTCTAAACCTTGAAAACACCTCATTGAAATTCACGCATTTTTATACTGGTCCCCATATGACAAATCCTCCGCTCCCTCGTGATTTACTGCATTTCTAATGTTCCAAGCTTCTGTCGGTGTGTTTGTTACCTGATGATGGTGGGCATGATCTCTGCGGTGAAGAGGATGCAGAGCGATGCAGTTGCTTGGGAGGAGAAAAGACCCAGCACTGAGAAAACCGTGATGGCCATCTCACTGAGATCTGTCGGGGAGGAGAAGAGAAAGTGTTGACAACGTGAAGGTGACGAGCCTCTCGCGATTGAATCGACTCAGTCAGCTCGACTTCCTTCAGCTCGTAAAGGAACACAGACCCGCCCCGCAGTCTAATCAGCACCTTGTTAGCTGTTGATGAGTGATAAAAGCGCAGCCTCTGACACAGCTTTGACTTTGCTCTCACTGCAGTGTCCTACATAAACCAGGAGTTGTGTTATTTATCAGCCACTAGGGGGAGACAGAGATTCTGAAATGTGTGTTTCCACAATGCAATGGAAAAACAAGCAGACGGATGTGCTGCTTATCGTTTTCATAATGGATGAAGTTCAGTTTGATCTTGCAGATGAATATGGGCTAAAATGAAATCTCCATCATTAAAGGTAGGACTTTAATCCAAACATAAGCCTCAGTTAATCATTTCCTAACAGAAAGAGATGAAGAGATCCTGTTTCCACCTTGTTGGACTATTAATATTCTCTCCTGTTTGAGTGTAGATTTATGCAAAATAATAATAATAGAAAAAAAAAAAAAAAAAAAAGACAAAGCCCCATGCTTACACTCCATGAGTCCCAGGAGGATCAACGAGGCCAGGCCCGTCGTCGTCATGAACAGGAGAAGGATGCCACGGCGACCGCACCTGTCCACCGTCGCCCAGAGCAGCACCCATGCCCCGCCCCCCGCGCTCACGGACAGCAGGTACGTCCAGTAGAAGCTGGGGGCGGTGCCTCTGACGTCACCACGGAAAGAGCTGTAGCAGTGACTAATGCCATGAGAGATGAATCTGAAGAGAGAGGATGGGGGGAAGGAAGAGGTTAGACTCCGTCACGAGGCTGCAGGGATGAAATACGAGCCTGCAGCACGCCTGTAAACAAAGCGCTGCACTGACACAAAACACTGTCCCGGCGCTAAATTAGTGCGGGGTGACTTACGAGGTGAAGCCGAGGACGCAGATGTTCTTCCAGATGTTCTTGCTGTGGAAAAGCTCGGGGAAGGACAGGTGGGGGCGGGAGGAGGGCATCGGCTCCGAGTCCAGCTCTGCGGAACAACGGGACCGAAACCATCAAAGTCCAACCTTCCTTGAATACACGCCAGAGCTACAACAACGAGTTGCTTTAAACCGATTCAGAACAGAAAAAAATGTTTTTTTTTAAGCTGCGAGTTTTCTGTTAAAGTACACCCAGCTTGTTTAGACAATGTTTCAATGTTTGCATATAAAGATTTGCTGTGAATTAATGGCAGAGATTTCTTTAGCACAGTTACTGTGGCATCGTTATTATACGACTAATGTTTCTTCCAACACATATTTATTCAACAAGGATTCTATTAGGAAAAAATAAAACCACTTACATTTTGATCTTTTTTATGTAGTTTTTTTGCCACTTCTTATGTCACATGCTAGACAAAACATGAATCTGACTCCATCTTTGTTTTAGGAAACACACAGGGTACGGCTAAACTAATTTCCTAATTTCTGCACAAATCAGAAAACAGTCTCACTTGTTTGAGATACCAAAACATAACTCCCACATACAATCACTGACAATATGGTTTATTCCCATCTTCTAAGACAATGAAGCAGTGAGGTTTGTGGAGGATGAGAATGTTTAGTCAGAGCTAAGCTGACAAAACAGAAGCGATAATGGAAACATCTGCTTCTATCGTGTAAACATGTTTATATGTAAATAAAGCCTGACTTAGGTTGTCCACTACAGCAGCAGCATGTCATCATGGCGCATTGTAAAACAGGAAGCAAATGCATTTAGCAAATCCTTGATTATAACTTGGCATTCACTGCATATTTACATTAGAAAATATCTAAAACATTACTTAAGTAGTTCTGCTTTAAACGTGAAATGAACAATTATTCCTGCAGCAGTGAATTTGACACCGATTATTAAAGTTTTGACAATATTTTCTACAGCATGTATTAATGTGATTATGTAGCAACGCCTCAAACAAATACATAAAATAGACCTCCATTACATTAGGCATACTTTTGGCTGTCTGGTTCTTGTGGAATAAGAGGTATAAAAAGGTGATATTAGTCAGGCATTCTGCTTGGACAGTCTGCAGCTTAACAGTCCACAGAGCTCAATTTCTCGTTTTGCATAAACGGGGGAAATAATGTAGCAGCTGCGAGGAAGCAGAAACAATTTGCAGAGAAGCAACACAGCAGATCTCTGATCAAAACTCCTGAAGTTTTCTCAATAAATCATCTTTAAATCATATAGACTTTCATTTTGAAATCATAACTTAAAAATGCCACACTTAAATAGTAACGTAAGCGTTTTGGATGCAGACGTTGCACAAACCCAATATTTAAACACTTAAGTGAGTTCGTAAACACACCTGTGAAGCTCTCGTCGTCCCTCAAGTCTCTGTTGGAGTTCCTCCTCTCGCTGAACGCGTTCATGTCCGCGGATCGCTCCGACAGGAGGAGCCAGCGCGGGGACTCTGGAAACACACCGGGAACGCTGCAGGAGGGGGGAACCCAACACATAATCACCCTTCAGCCTCAAATGGAATTATTTGAAAGCCAGGAAGCTTTTGCGGCACCGATTTATTCCACGAGCCAAAGAAATAAACAAGTCAGCAAGTGGTGCAAATCTTTAATCCTTTCTTATTAAAATTTGCGGATTATTGCCGCAAATCTGCTGATAATCTTGTTTAATTTGGTTAGAAGGAGCGGCGAGGGCTTGCTGGAGTCTTATGGAAACTTGGCCCGTTGAATAAAGCGGTGCTAATGTGTCTTGACGTGAACAGGGAGTGGATCGATACAATCTGACAAAGCTTTCTGCAAGCCAGCTGGCCGTAGGACGCGGGTCCTTTTAATGCAGACTCAATGAGTTATCGATTTGGGCGAGCGGTCGTACCCGTAGCTGAGGAAGAGTGTCAAAGGGGCCGCCCCGGCTCCCAGCAGGCCCCTCCAGGACTGGCAGCCGAGGGCCACGGCCAGCAGCAGCAGCTCCCCTGCCACGGTCATGAACCCAGCCAGCATGGTCGCCACAAGCCTGAGCGACGGCTCGCACAGCTCCAGACCTGCCGCGCAAGAAAGAATCACTGCTTCAGATGTCCGCTGCTCTAAGATGCTTGTTTTCCCACGGTTCACTTTTTGATTCAGAAAGGCGTCCTGCTGTGCGTTTTTAACCAGCTGAGTAATTCCACGCTGGTATTTACAAATTCGGTCTTTTGACGCTAGTCCCAAGTGTCAATTAAAAGCTAATTATGGAGATTTAACTAGGCGAGTCTGAGCCAGATGAAAACATTTACTGCTACAAACAGGCAAACATCAGGATGGCATTTTGTGTTTGTTTGTTTGTTTGATTGATGTGTAAAAAAAAATGTAAAATTAATAATGAAAGCATTCACACCCATTGAACTGTTTCCCCTTGTTGTCACTTTGTAACCACAAACGCTATAGAGATTTGACATGGTGCATTAGTACAAAGCAGCACAAAGCTTTCATTGCTTCCACTGATTTTTACTAGAAAAAAATCTGAGAAGTGCGGCATGCTTTTAAATTTTTTGTAGACTCTCCCTTTTGCTGCAGCAAGTCATTGAAGGTTTGTCTCCATCAAGTGGATCAGGCGAGTTTATTCCCATCAATTTAAAAGTTGTGCCACATATTCTACTTGTATTCAGGTCTGGACTTTGACTGGGCCATTCTAATACATGCTTTAATATAAACCTTAATGTAATGTCTTTTGCAGAATTGTCCTGTATTTAACTCCAAGCATTTCCTCATCAGTTTCAACCAGCTTCTCTATCCTCTCTGAAGAAGCATTCCCACAGCATGATACTCTCACCAACGTCTTACACAGTGAGAGTGGTGTGTTCAGGATGAGTTTTAGGCTTTTCAAGTGGGTCAAAAAAATTTGGTTTCAAGTAAGAGTAACAATCTTAAGTAGGATTTCTTATGACTTTCTTTCTGCATTGTTGCCATGTCAACAAATTCTCCCACCGAGGCTCTGGATTTCTGCAGCTCACTAGGTTTTCACTTGTGCCATTTCATTTTATGCCATGAGAGTAAAAAGGGCCAAATACAAATGCATGCCACACTTTTCAGGGTTTTTTTTTAGGAAAAGATTATGAAAACCCATGTACAGGTGTCTGTCCAATCCATAACTATGTGTCCCGTTATGTTGGTCTAAGATCTAAAATCAACCAAAACTTTAGGCTTGAGGTTGGAGTGTAACAAAATATGGAGTAGTTTTGATAAATATGACATCAAGAGCAAATGAAACTTTAAGGAGCCATCTCACCAGCCATGCACTAAGATCCCCTTTAATTATGCTCTAGTTAGCAATTATTTACATGTCACAAATCTTCATAGCTCATACATTTGTGACGTTTTCAGAGTTTTCACAACCAATCCCCAAAGCAGTTCCTGTTTTACAGAGAAAAGCCTCCTGCTGCTGTCAACAAATAACAAAAAATAGTGAGGCCCACTGGATTATTTGCTCTGGAGAAAAGTCTGTCTGGCCTATTTCTTGGATCATAGGTCAATAACTGGGTATACTTACGGGCGATGTACAGGGTTAGGTAGACCCCTGCGCTGGCAGCAGCCAGGCAGAAGCGCATGACGATGAAGATGGAAGGGTACGGAGAGACACACACCAGCACCCCAAACACCACCGACAGAGTCAGAGAGATCAGCAGGGTCTTGGACCTGCCCAGCCTGCAGAACCACAGAGACACAAAGCTGCAGCTGAGACACATAACTAGTAACATAGTTAAACCTTTAACACAGGAAAAAAAGCAGCTCATATTTTTGTACTGAGCAAAAATAAGTGAAAACCGTTTATCCTCAAGACAAATTTCAATTATACCTTTTTGAAAACTAAAGAAGCAGAGCTAGTCAACCCTGACTGTAAATCATTGTGATAATTTGCCGATGTTTCATTGATTTGTGTCTTGTTCCTGTTGCAGGCTCTGCTGTGGGAGCCCGGAGGTGGCAGCATTAAATTACTGGCCTTAACAAACGCATGCAACGCTCAGCTGGTCAGGAAACGAATGAGGGTCATTAGCTGATTGAAATGACATCATCGCTCTTCCTTGCTCTCCCAGCTTAGCCCTTCCAGTGACACAACAGATGCAGACCAGTTTGGTTAGCTGAAGGTTGCAGTGCATTGTGGGGGTGTGGATGGAGCTTAAAAAAAATAATTAAAAAGTCACCCACAGCTGGTGACTTTTTAGGGTTAATTTCTTCGTCGCACGTTCCAGTTTCTTACAGTAATAAAAATAAAGAAGAAACAACTTGAAGTCCATGATTTGTGCTGTTTAAATCACAAGCTCTCACGCAAAATTATTTCAGATTTTCTGTGGCACATGACGGGATAATTGCAAGGAGAGGAAAAAATGATGCAAGATTTTTTTTTTTTTTTTTAACTATTCCAACCAGCTTCCCACCAAATCTGACCAGCATCCACACAGCATGAGTTTGTCACCACCAAGTTTTATAAGTTTAATATCACTTATGCAGGACCTCGAGTGATGCAAGAAACAAAGAAAGACTATGAGAGAGAGAAAGAAAGTAAAAAAAAAAAAAAGGACAACAAAAATAATTAAGAAACAAAGGTCCAACTGTCTTTAAAGAAATACACTACACATCAGAATAAATGAGAGAATGTTGTTAAGTTTACCTGTCAGCTGTATAGCCCAGGCTGAGGCATCCAGTCAGAACGCCCAGGATGAAGCACACCTCCTCCACCGGAACCAGCCAGTACTGGGCGCACACCAGATCCCACTGGACAGACGGAGAGAGGTCTGTCACAGATGATCTGCTCGAGTCAGGACCAGTATTTATGATTTTTAGAAAGGTCAGAGTCAATAAACATCAAGAGGATCAAAAGATGGACACGCCGTATGAACAGAAAGCTGTGGTTAATGATTAAGAGGCAAAACATCAGTGAAACCAAACTGAATACGGGTCTGGAGTTCAAGAAGTCCAGAAGGATACAAAAGAAGGATTAACGCCCATTGGGCAAATACAGGAAGCTCTGATTCTTTTGTGTGATGTAAAAGTAAATCACTGTGCTGAAAGTGGAGTGTGGTCACATACAAGCAAAGATAGCACATTTGTTTTAAACACCAGATTTCTGCTCTCGGTTCAGTTTCATCTCCCCAAATTGATCCACTGATAAGCATTTACAGCTGAGCTCTGCTGGAGGAGGAGGGGAGAATAATACGGTTCTAATGATCCGGTCTATAGGGAGTTCGAGGAGAAGGCTAAACATTAAGAGGCCTCGCATGACTGGAAACCGTGCGGCGGAACAGAGAAAAGCCCGTCAGCCTGTCCTGTTGCCGAGTAACGAGATCACGACGCCGCACGCCTGCTGGACAAAGGCCAGCGTGACGTCGCATGTCTCTCATGCGCCTGGAACGCTTTGCACGACAGGAGCGGAGCAGGAATGAGTAGAAACGAGTTCAGAGACTCCCCGGACTGGTTTGGTGGGAGAAGAAAGAAACTTGCGGTCAATTTGGATGACTCCCAAACAAAGAATCATCGGGTCGGATTTGGTTTCTCTTCATATTTATGTCATTTCATCTCAGCATGAATTCATTTGTGCTGTGAAGGCCTCAGTTTGTTAAAGAGAACCAAGATCATCATGAAAACCATGATGTCATCACAATAAATGCCATCTTATTTACTATAATTACATTTTTCTCTTGAGTTTGGCACACCAAGTTAAAATAAACTCAGAGGTTGTTAAAAAACGGAAGTGCAGTTATTTTCTCACACGTGTCAGCACAAGGTCGAAAGTGTGACGACCAGAGTGAGCGGGACTTTGAGTAAAGCCAAATGAATCCAAGTCGGCCTTAAAAGCTACATTCAGGATCCCACTTTCAGTGTCAACATGAATACTAAAATCCCCCACTATAATGTATTTAGTGCTAAATAAGAATTGTTTAGATTTTCATCTGAAAACATGGCGGTTCACCTAAACCGATGAGTGGGGAAAGGAAAGAAAATTCATCAGAGAGGCTGTCAAACTGCTGATGGTAAATCTGGAGGAGTTGCAGACATCCAGAGATCAGGTGGGACAATGTGCTGACATAAAAAATTTAAAAAAATGATTCTTTTGTAGACTCTGTAAAGCAGATGAGTTTCCCAAAGCCAGGTAGGATATACAACAACAAGGAAGAGGTTGAGGTTGGCAACATGTGGAAGAGTTTAAGGGGTAAAAACATTCTGAAAGGCACTGAAGACCCACATCAGAGAGGTTATACTGTGTGGAAACAGGCAATACGGATTGATCTGGAGCCCGTCCTGTCTTACTTTAAACACACTGCTACCACCTCAGCACAGTGAAGCTGCTGCACAGGAAGGAGGAAGAGATCTCTCACACACCAACACACAGAGACAGCGAAGCATCCTGTCTGTAAACCCGAGTGTGAACACTGCTTCTACAACACGGACGCTTTTGCATCCAAATGCGTCCCTTGGCAGCGCTTGAGAATCTTCTGTTTGCTGCAGTGGTGTGGGTGGATCACCAGCACACTGGCCTCAGACTGTGGACTGGAGGACTGGGTGGGGTTCTTCCAGCTGCATGGTCAGAAATGGAAAGATGGAGTGATCGCCAGAGGGCACGGACCGAGACTGTTGTAATTATGTGGTGCGAGGTGCGGAGGCAGCAGAGATATATGAAGAGTTATTTCACAAACAGGTCTGCTGGGACAGTAGCGGCTTTAATTACAGCTAGTTTCAGGAGAGAAGTCGGCTGAAAGGTTGGAGACACAAAGCCATGTCCTTGAGGTTTAGGTGCTCAAAGATTGGAAGCAAAATGATTAATGTTGCACATAGCAGGTCATATAAAGAGAAGCAGAGGAAAGCTGTTAAAGAAACTATTTACCCTGCATGCTTTTATTTTATTGAATGCCTCAGTTTCCATCTATATCAGTGCAGCAGCTCTCTCTCTCTCTCATCAGGATTGTCCTCAATGATAATGGAAATTCTCAACTTGGACATTCCAAACATGTTCCTCCACATTCTTGTTCGCACAGCGATCTAAATAAAGGTCTTCTGAGTCAGTGTTCGAACCTAAAGGTCGTGGAGATCATCATCGACCTCCACAGGTCGCCATCAGACCCAAACGGTTCCACAACGCCACAGCAGAACCACCAGACTTCTGCAGACTTTCTGTCTTAAAATGTTAAAATGCTGTTAAGACTTTCCACATTACATCCTTGTGCTTTATTGTTACCAAAGTGACACAAAACAGGACCTAAATTTGCTCAGTTTGTTGTGTTTCATGTTGAAAACACACACACACAAAAAAAAGGCATTCCTATTCATTCGCAGCACATGTTTTGTTGAAGTATGTGGTTGTGTTCACTCTAATCTGATTTAAAGCCAACAGAAAGGCTGCCTTGTTAAGTTGTATGCTATTATGGGGAAACAATGAAATGAGCAAAATTAAATATGAGCTTTCATAAAAGCTGTGAGCCGTATAAAAGAGCGCTTTGCACTTCAACAAGTCTGACACAAACTGAGCAGCCTGATGTTTTTTATCCTATTCAAACGGTGAAATGCTAAGTGAGCTCCTCTGCTTTCTAAGGCGAGCCGTTTTAACATTTACTGGTCAAAGCCGTTTTGTAAACGAACGCAGCTTGCTCTGCAAGAAACATTTGAGATATATACAATAATTTATCCAGGATTCTGAGATATATAAATCTTATTTCTCACAAGCAGCAATGATTCAAGGCATCTTAAAATTAAATATCTACTGGTTGTAATGTAATTCTTGAGCTCATTAGGTCTTTTTTATTATTAACACAGTTTACGCATTTATTAAACTTTTTTTGTTTAGCTTATCCAAACAACTGAGACTTTGTGTTTTCAACATATTCTTAGCTAAAGGAAAATGATTTGCATGAAACAGTTGGCTGATTTCAAAGACATTCACCTTTGTTCCCTTGCTCTCTGTATGTTTCAGTAAATTGGAATCAACATTTATCAAGAATTTTGGAAAAGCATGTAAAGTAATCATACCACTCCATGGAGGAGGTCTGTTTGGGAACCAAAAGGATGTAAGGAACTTCCCTGACTTTTGATAAATGGCAGTCAAACTCAGAGGAAGATTTTCACAATAAATAGGAAGAGCCGAAGCTCTGCGCATTTGTTTTTGTTTTGTTTTTTCTTATTGTACTTCAACTGAATGGAAGCCAAAAGATGTCAGGAATGTTCTGTATGTTGTCCTGTTTAAAATAAGACCAGAATCAGAACCAGAACCAGAACCAAACACTGAGAAACAGCATTGAGTTCCTATGCTCGAACTCAATGCATAGTTGAGTTCCAGCAACACGGGACGCTTTTGCAACACGGACGCTTTTGCATCCAAATGGAATCCCTTGCAGCGCTTGAGAATCTTCCGTTTGCTGCAGTGGTGGGTGGATCATCAGCACCACTGGAAATCAAGCCTAAAGGAACAAACTTCCAGAAAACTACAAAACAGCCGAAACACTGAGTTCCTTTAAATCAAGCCTAAAAACCCCACCTGTTTAGATTAGTAATAAGTGAAAATACATATTCAATGTTTGATGATTTTCATGATGGGATTTGATAGAATGTGATGTTTGTTCCCTGTTTCATAAACGGTCATTGTATGATGTTTTTACAATGTAGTGCTCTTTGAACTGCCTTGTTGCTGAAATGTGCTACATAAATAAACATGACTTGACCTTAAAGCCCGGAAAACACTAATGTTCCTGCGTTGCGGCATGTGGGATTTATCCTGTCGTCCCTTGGGGTTAAATAAGTTTGTGACGCTGAATCAAAGTTTAGTACAACTCTGCAGAAAGCAAAGCTGCAAGCTCAGCAGGACTTTGCAGTAGAAACGAGTGGGGAAAAAAAAAAAAAAAAAAAGAGGTTTCTCAGCATTTAAGCCCTAAATCCTAACTAAAAGAAAACACTATGACAGGTGAGCAGCTAGGCTGAAGCGTTACCTCGGTGACGATGTTGTTCTTCAGCCCCTCCGTCACGTTGTAGTCCCACCCGGACTCGCAGTCCACCACGGCCGACTGGCTGCCGTTGGCGTACTGTTTACACTGGGACGGGCTCCGGGTCTCCCCGGGCCGCGGCCCCTTCTCCCAGGGCAAGGAGGCGTTCAGCGCCTCCGGCGAGGGCGACGGGCCCGGCAGGCGGCAGTGGTGCGGCGGCGAGAGCGTGATGAGGGGGTCGGAGGAGAGCAGGAAGGCCAGGAAGAGGTTGGGGAGGATGGAGAGCGCGATCAGCACGCGCTGCTTCTTCCTGCCCAGAGCCAGCACCATCACCTCGCCCGTGGGAGGCAGCGAGGGCGGGGCCGGGATGGAGGAGGACGACGGGGCCGGCGAGGAGGGAGCCGGGGACGAGGGCAGGGATGGGGGAGGCGCCGGACACGGGGAGGGGGAGATCAGGGGAGGCGAGTCAGGGGAGGTCATCATTTGTCGTTAAGGTCGGAGGTCCTCAGGCAGAATGGGAGGCGGAGCTCTGGGAGCAAAAAGATCACACAGTTATAAGTAACAGCAGCAAGAACACTATAAAGCCATGCAGAAAGACGCTAAGAAAAGTCTGTCTCTACCACTAAAAGCAGCAGATGTTCACAGGACAAGCAGAGTCTCGGAAGGAACTCAAAACTTTTTCACATTTTTATAGTTACAACCACAAACTCTGGTTAGCATTTTACGTGCTCCTAGAAGAGGAATTTGCAAATAACAGTTTTTACTTGGGGCTAGACCATGAGACTTAAAAAAAAAAAAAAAAAAAACCTGTCACGATAGAAGAGCCGACACTTGTCAATATCAATAGTTATTGATTAGTTTTTTATTTTAAATATCTGAAATACTGCCAAGCTTGTTTTCTGTTTTATTCACAGTTTTCACTCCACGTTTGTTTACTTTTTATCTATTCTTTTCATTTATGCAACAGGATGACAAAACCCCAACCTGCGGCTGTGCGAGTCACTCGACTGGTTGTTGCTAGGTAACCAATGAGTGAGTGAATTGATGTTACCCAGCTAGCATAGCAGTGACTGGCAGGCTGAGCAGTGAAAGCCTGTCGTCTGCCTATGTCTCCCAGAATGTTGTGCAGTTCTGGACAGAAGTTCAGTCAATTATCTATGTACTGAATATTTTATCAGATGTATAATCTTTCAATATCGATCTATTGCAATACGTATTGTAAATGCTTTATTGTTCAGCCCTATTTGGGGTACATTTGTACTTCTGCAAAGAATTCAATGTCAAGTTAAAGCGACACAACAACATGTGAACATGTTCTGAGAGGTCATAAATATTGTTTTCCTAAGTATTATATACAATACTCTACGTGGAGAAGTTTTACCACCTGTTTGGACCAATTTGCCCTTTTGAAGGTGAAACATGTTCATGTGTTTGATATATTTCTTATGATTATGTTGCTCATTTTGTTTTTTCTCTAACCTGGACCCTATATATATATATATTTTTTTTTTTGACATCACATCCAACACACAAGGTCACAGATTACACAAAACCTGCAAAATTGCATGGACTGATCCTGCCAGTTTTGCAAACAGTGGGTTTAGGGGCGCTCTGCTAGGGCGGGCGCCAAAACAACTGCATATAAAAATAAAATGGTGCGACCCACAACACAGTCACGCCTGTGATGTGCCCGCATACTCTTCACACAGCACAAAGTTCCCGTCCCACCACACTGAAAATCCCATTGCAGAATCAAAGCCATGAGATGACACTCTCTGCTAACTTTCAGCTAAACACCTAAATATAGCCTTATTGTGACTTATTATCCGCCTGCTGCGTTTTTCCAGAGTACAGGCAGCTCTGATCTGATCTGGCATTGGGACAGCCTTTCTGTCCACATGGGGCTCCTTCAGGAGTTGCCGTGTTTTCTTTCCACAGGGCCAGGAAGTCTAACAGAAAAGGAATCCCACAGGGTTACATAAGAGCTTTTCTTTTGTGTGTGTGTGTGTGTGTGTGTGTGTGTGTGTGTGTGTGTGTGTGTGTCTTACAGGAGGTTGGAGGGGAAAGGACGTGGAAGGAATGTAACACACGGGGCCAAGCTGGCCGGCCTCTGAGAACAGAGCGCAGCAGTGATGGAGGGGCCCCCGTCCCTCCAGACACCTGCCCCGGAGAGCCGAGCCACAACAAACACACGTCACCGCATCTGCCTGGTGCCCGACATGACCGCGCGCCTCTCACTTACCGTTTCTCAAAAGGCTGTTAAAGGAGAGCCAGGAGGAGCCAGCTGTTTCTTCCAAACACCCATGACACTGCGGGCTGAGACCAGAGCTTCACCGCATCCACCGTCTCTCGGCGGCGCCTCGGTGCCAGCCTGCGTTTTCTAACGACAGAGCGGACATTTCTGTCCCGGAGAAGAAGGGCTTCGGTTTCTGGCGTCAACGGGCGCTGTGCTGATGTCGGTGAAGCTCCGCCGCTTGGACATGTGATGCTCCGGGAAGGAGGGGGAGAGGGAGAGAGAGAGAGAGGGATGCTCGCTGGACTCCCCGCTCCTCAGTCCAGCCGTCACCGCTCCCTGGTTCAGTGCGGCCGAGTCAGTCCAAGTTTCGGAGCGCCGACATTACGACACGAGCCGAAATAAATGTGCGCTAACGTCACCCGAAAAAGAAACGCGTCGCCTGGCGGACAAAGAGCGCGTGGGGAACTGCGGAGAAGCCGCCTGTTTAAAAAGGGGAGCAGCTCCAACCGGCGGCGAAGCACTTCGAGAAAAGTCGGCTAAATCCGTGGAAACGGCGTCTCGTCGTCATACCGCTGCCAAAGATCCTGTGTGGTGGACTGATGATTCACTCTGTGGGAGGAAAAAAAAAAAAAGGTTAAATGAATATAGAAATTAAAATCTAATACCTAAATAATTTGTTAGATTTCTACTCTTCAAAAAGTAGTTTTTCTCCAAATCATCACATATCTCTCTGCTGACAAAATATATTAATACTTCATTTATATTTCCCAAAACTAAAGTACCTTTAACTTATTGAAATTTTGTCACCTAACAGCATACATATTTATGTATTTTATTGGGTTGTTATGTGACAGAGCAATAGAAGGTAACTCATAAATATGAAATGGAAACAATACGCAGTTGCTTCATTTTAAAGCTCAGTCAGTTTGCCGTGAAAACATAGCCGACATCAATTTTCAAGTCTTGCCACAGATTTCTGAGATTGCCTTAATTTAGAACCCGACTTTGACTGTGCCATTTTTATGCAAAATAATCATTTGATTTAAATCATCTAGCTGTAGGTTTACTGCTCCACTCTTAAGTCTGCCAAGGTCTCTAGGTTTAATGCTGATATCGCCCTTCGTTGAACTCCCGTTATCTTCATTACTGTTGTTTTACATCCGGATTTCATTTGAAAATTAGAAGATATTCAGACATTTACGCGAAGGTCACAAATGGAGGTGAAAAAGTAGCTTTCACTACCACCAGAAAGAAAACATGTCCTTCCTGAAACCTTCCAGCTGTTTAGTTGATTATAAATAATTCTGAAACATTTCTTTGCTTCCCAGAAAATTATGAAATTATAAAATTGATGTCAGTTTGAAATTTCAACAGACATCCCACAGCCTAACTTTCCCTCAAGAAAGAACATTTCGACACAATGAGAATGTTTTCGCGTTTCCCAGAAGAAGAGAAAGTTCGACCGTTGTCGTGCAGCACATCGGCGTCAGAGTGGGACGTCTGTTTCTCTGCGCTCTTTGCTGATGCGCTCGTCTGCCGCGGGGTGGCGCCATAAATCAGGGATCCACAAGTGACACGTCAAACGCGCCTTTATGCTTTTTTTCACCTATGCAGAGTAAGGCTTGGGAGAATGGGGCCGTTTTATCCCTCTGCCTGCTCCCTGCGTTTTTAACGCAAGACAACGAGATCATGGCTATCAACAGGTTGCTCCTGCGGTGCGTTAAATGTTTGAAACTTTGTCATTGGATTAGTTTGTCTGCCCTGCTGTTTTAAGGCTCAGTGGATGACCCCAACATTGTTTGATCCACTGGGCATGCACCACATGGCCATCAGAGCAGGATGCTGCAAAGGTAGCTGTAAGAAAATGAAGTATTCGTCACAGTGGAGAATTAATGCGTTTTCCTCATGCAGGCTTCGTATTTCAGTTCACATGTTTTTTTGAACGTCTACAATCAAAGACGACATCCAACTCGTTAACTTTGAAACCAAATGTGCTTCTCGTTTCACCCTGAAATAAAATGAAGACACATTTTTTTTTTTTTCCATTTTTTTTTTTTTGTTTGTTTTCATCAATACCAGAGCTCCATCGGCGGCAGTGGGGTTCACATGGCGTGCTGTTGTTGTTGAGTAACTCGGTAGGGATTAGGTGAAATACAGGCTTTCTTAAGTCTGTGGAGATGTTGCAGTCCTGGGACCACATATTGCCCCACATGACGCTGCGGGACATTTCAACAGACACGGTCACACAGAAGTTTTTATGTGCATGGGGGACTCGACAGACTGGAGAAAAAGAAGAAATAAAAGAAAAGGGACTTTGTTGCACTTTCACTCTCCTTTGTGCATTCTCACAAGCAAGTGTCTGCTTCTTATTTTGTTGCTGAAAAAAAAAAAAAAAACAAACAAAAAAGGTCTGGAAAATGTCAGAGTTTTTTGCTTTGCTCCTCCAGAGGTGCATACAGGAAGTGTTACAGCATTTCTTAGAATCTGTGTGTCGGTGCATTTCTTATTATTTTGATCGGCTATAATCGAAATTAACCGTCGAGGACCCGCCGAGGCGTTCCTGCTGGGTCAATATGCAGTCCCCTCAGTTTTTTTTGTTGTTTTTTTTTTTTTTTTCTGCGTGTCGCAAAACTGCAAACTGAAAGACCTTTTAAACTTTAACAAATGAAATGTGTTCTTTTATTTGGCCATGCTCGCTATCAAATATCTCACTAGAAAGGTTTTTGTTTTTTTGTTTTTTTTAAACTCTTGCGGTCTCACACAACAAAAGGCATCAGCACGAAACTGCTATTATGTTTCATTTTTACAATCCTGTGAAAGAGCCCACTTAAAGACTACTTCTGTCTTTGCTCTTGCTCTTGTTTTGTTTTTGTTTGTTTCTTCGTCACCAAGGTGTTTCAGAGAATGAAACACCTCAGACAAGAAAACCTTCCTTGTTAAATGAATCTTCTGCAACGTTGTGCCTTTGTCTTTGTCAGGCCACAGAATACTTTTCACAAAAGTCTTGAGAATCATGAAAAAAAAAAAAAAAAAAAAAAATTGGCAAACAATTGAATTGAAGTTGCTTTTTTTGTTTGTTTGTTTTTTTGGCACGATAAATGATGTTAGAGTTATCTTGATGATATAGAACAAAACAGAGAAGCACCAGGGTTTTTCACAACCCTAGTGCTCGCTGTGTCGCCTGAAATTCATATTATCACATTCCAATCAGAAATCGACAAGATTACGCGAAGTGAATAAATCAGATGTTTGGCTTGACGCCCCCACCCCTTCCGTCTGGGTCCTATCTCTGTGTCCCTTCATTACCATCACAGCCACAGGAAGGCCCTGACAGCCCCAAACACTGATATTATCTCTGCACTCCTCATCTCTGTCCTCCACTGTGTCGAAATCTTGCCCATCCCACAAAGGGAAACCGCTGGGGCACAACGGTCCATGGCATGACGTCCGTTTCTGTGGGTAGGGGGTTTATGGGAAATAGCGTGGCTGGTGTGCACCTTGACGAAGGATGCTGCTGGGTGGAGGGGGGGGGGGGGTGGGGGGGGGGGGGGTAGGAGGGGGGGGGGTGAGGAATCGATGGCAGCGACAGCATGGTTGATTCGTTCGCACGTTTCTGCAGTTGCTTGAGCCACAAATTCCAAATCGCCCGCTGCGTTGGAAACGTTTTTCAAGACGAGTTGGTGTGATCTGGCCCCGAATCCGTGCATCACGACTGAACAGCACAGAGATCTGAGAATGAATAATTTGACGATAATCTGTTTCACAAGAATTCCTGCACAGTTGCAGACCAGATTCGGCGACAGTAATCCGGAGAAATTTACTTCGCCATCACGAAGGCGGTCACAAATCAAATATTCGTGGACGGAGGCACTCAGATTGTTAGATTTCATTGCCTTCACTACAAAACCGCAGGGGGTTGTGCAACTCTGTTGGGCAACAGAGCTTCACAATCAGCCCTGACGGACCTTCGAATGTCAGGTAAAAATAATTAGGCAATGGTTATAAAGTAGAAGTCAGAGAACAAATCAGTCTGCGTGAGGCAGTGGGAAACCTTCTGAAGGCTCGGATGGCGTCGAGGTCGTCAAGGTCGCTGTGCAGTTCAGTCTCTCCGCATCTGGTTTTAAACCCTTTCATGTATATATTTCCATGTTTCACAAAGAGACATTTCTTCCTGCGTCGCATCTTCTTTCTTTAAGTCATTTAACCGTCACAGTAGATATAAAAAAACCAGACATATATTCAATGAAAAATCCTGCCTTCATTTACCTAACAAACAGTTAGTGTGTGTGTGATATTTGCACATTTAACTTTAGCGAACACTTTGGGTTTATTTGACCTTTCTGGGCTTTTTATACAAACATAAACCTACTACCACACACATAAAGGAACCCAAAAAGAGGTAATATGTCCTTTATCATGTGAGTCTGAAAGGGACTGCAGGTATTCACTGTTTTTCAGTGGACACATTTGGATGCATGATTGAAAATAGCATTAGTTACGGTTGGTTTCAGGTTGGCATTCGTTTATTCTCGTCTGCCATTTTAATCCCGATTGGTGTATGTTTTTGAAAACATGTAGGGGCAACGATATTTACTTGGTCTTCAGAAAAATAACTTTGCAAGAGCTTCATCTTGATTGGCAGCCGACACCGCTGGCTAGTTAGCACAAGCCAAAATGGTCATTTAAACCTATCAGGCCACATGTCATGTTTTGTCAATGAAAATATGACATGCAAACATTTTGGGGGGATTAATACATACTTGTTCAAGAAGCTAAGTGTTAAGTAAAAAAATAAATAAATAAATTCAGAGACAGACTTGAATTCTGAACGAAAGAGGATTTATTTCAAACAAGCCATCTTCAGCGTGTAAATTTGCACTCTGAGCCCAAACCGAGGCTTCAAGATTCTGTTATGATAAGATGTGCCGCTACACCGGTTAGTAAAAGCAGATGAAAAATGCCATTTCAGAAGATGAAGTTCGCCAAGGCGGGATTGCAATGCTTGTGAATGCAGAGAGTCCTCAGGCTTAACTTTTGCTCAAACAGCATTTATGCTTCAAAACCCTTTTATTCGCGTTCTGGTGAGAGAAAGCGAATAAAAAAATAAATAAAGGAATGAGAAGAAAAAGTTGCCAATTAAGTCCATGAGTAAGAAGAGACCCTGACGTAAAGGATCGACGCTGAAGCGGAGTTTGTTGACTCTGAGCCGTCCGACTGTTAAAAAGTCAAACTCAGACTTTCAGAAACTCTCCGCTGTTTTCCCAGCCTTTCAGTTCAGTTGATAAGTTGCACAGTTTCCAGCGCCGGCGCTTTGCTTTTGCTGCTCTTCGTGAAACATCGCAGCGCAACCAAGAGAGCCCTTTTCGTTTTCTCAATTTTTCATTTCGTGAGCGCAGAAAGAAATTTTTGGGCAGACATGACAAGTTAAGTTACACAAAGGGATGCATTAAAATGAGAAGGGTGGTGGACAGAACCTCTATGTGGTTGCTGGGTCACTTTGACTTAGTTCTGCTTTTCGTCTTCTTTTTTTTTTCTGCCGTTATGCAACTTCGACAAACACACATTTTAAACCTATGCTAAAGTCAATCTTTCCACTTCCCAAAAAATCACAAATGTTAGTGTAAAACAGACTGGTTTTTTTTCCCTCCCCTCCCCATTCACGTCTAATCCTGACAGGTAGCTCTGAGGCCTGCTGCTGCGGGTAGGGGGTCAAGAAGGTCAGATGCCGGACTCCTGCGGCGCTCCGTCAACGCCCCCCTGCAGGTGCCGCTGAGACAGGATGTGTTTCAGAGTGTCCAGCTCCTGGGTGAGCTGCCCTATCTTCATCTGCAGCTTCTGGTTTTCCTCCTGCAGCTGCAGGGCCCTCTGCTGGGTCAGCAGGATCCTCCTGCGGGCCTTGTCCCGGCTCTTCCTCACCGCCACGTTGTTCCTCTCGCGCCGCAGGCGGTACTCCGCGCTGTCCTTGCTGATGCTCCTCTTGGTCACGGGGGCCCTGGGCAGCAGGAAGGGCGAGAAGTCCTGGGTTTGGAGAGACGGGGGAAGGCGTTTGAGCAGACGGCGCGCGCTCCACAAACGCAACACGCTTTGGACTCACCTGCTGGGCGCCGGCGTGGCTCTGCTGGTGGTTTGAGCTCCCCGAGTTGGGGTTGCTGCTGAGGCAGGACGTGTTGTAGGGCAGGTAGGGCAGTCCCATCATCTGCTCGGCCACCCTCTCGTCGCCGACCCCCCTGATGATCCCCGGATGAGACTGGCCGTACGAGATCATGTCCATCTGAGACATCTGGCTGGACTGTGAGGCCTGGTTGGAGGCGATGGGATTCAGGGGCTGGCTGTGAGGCTGACCAGAATACGAACTGACCCACTCCTGGATGACAGACGACACTCTGGAATCTGACATCTGCGGGCAAGAATTGGATTAGGCCCCATGCTGTTCGTTCATGAATTACTTCAGTCAAATTAGTGGAGCTCAGGCCCGGTGTTTGAGCTTTAGTTATTGTTTTTTCTTCCTGGCATCTCATCAACTCTCGTGCCGCAAATTCAGCAATTTGTTCGCAAACGACCAGAAATGTAACGGATTGATATCAGTGCCGTTAAACAACTTCAAGTTTAAAAAAAAAAAAAAAGACGATGAAATTCTTCTTTCTTCTTTCTTCAGAAGAAAGAAGAACTACCATGCCGCCTTCTGTGCGCCTTTGCTGCATGACTTTTTATTTTCAGTCAATATCATTCATGCTTCTTTTTTTTCAAACTGGAGAAAAAAAACAAACATCTTAGGCTGTTAAAAAAAAAATATTAACGCCATAAAACTGGGAAGATGGAAGATGGATTGACCTCATACATTTGTTTATTAATGCCAAAAAAATAGATATTGTTACTATTAAGATATACATTTTTTCATGACATGCTTTATAAAATATATTTGATTAAAAAAAACAAAAACAAAAAACAACTCATAACATTTTAAAGCCTGACTCAGGGCATCTTTAGATTAGATTTACACTGAATGTAAATGTAACTTCTTTTTTTTTTTATTAAAAATGCTGCCAAATCAAAATATATACACTCCTTACTACATTTTCTACCAAAGTGAATTTTATCATTATTTTCAACATCAAACAGTAAAGTGCAACAGAAAACGGTGAATCCCTAAATCTAATATTCACACAGCGACTTTCTGAGTCGGTTTCACCATCGAACCATGGTTCCCCTAAAAGCTCCTGAAACTTCTACCGTTTTTAATCGTTTGTGTCTGTTTACTCCCTCGTTTTCTTCTGAACCCTGAAATCCTGGTTAAATCGTTTGGGCTTTTCGACAAAGTTAGGTTGTGACTTACCATGGCTCTCCTCAAACTCTTGCAGCTCTCCTCAGGCTGTGCGAGCCGTAACGACTTTCAGGCAGGACACCGAGAGGCAGGTACCCCTCTGATGATCACATCAGCACTTCCTCTCTCTCTCTCTCTCTCTCTCTCTCTTGCTCTGTCTGTTTCTCTGACAGACGCCAACTCTTGCACATTTATCCTTTTTAGGAAGACGCATCAGCTTCCATTCAGAAGTTCCTCTGAAAGCCCCAAAAAACAAACCCCCCTCCAAACACTGAGTCACCGACCGCAGCCAGGATCCCTGGATTACCATTTTGCCTCATTAGCATCCCTGGAGGACAGGTGGTTATCAAGTTCAGCAGTTATCCCAGAGGCCTGAACCGCGAGGCAACGCATCCAGGATGTCTTTATCTGATCGGCCCCAGTGAACCCCGACAAGGGAGATTCTTCTCACACTGACTTGGTGAGTCAGTGCCACCAGGTTGCCAGAGGAGAGCTGATTTGTGACAAACGTCTCACGTGAAGCTCGATTTTGAAATCCCCCAACATTGACCTTAACACTTGAAACTAAATTGTAGGAGAGTCTGAGTGATGTTAGGTGTGGGATGAAAAGCAGTGGAGCTTTGGGATCATTTTCAACATCATGACCGTCAATGTCACTATTTTTGCACAGCTGTGGGCTGGAATACGACACAACACCAATGAAAAGGTTTGATTTCAAGTAAAATGATTTGGAAAGAGAACACGGTTGTATCAGAAAAGTGGTCGCATTGCGCAATCTTACGAAGGACAGCTTCAGTTTTCGTGTTGCTTTGTGATCCTTTGGACCACGCAGTAATATTCAACACATTGAAATATTGTGGAACCACTGAAATATTGTGTTTCAGTGGTTCAGACGCACAAAGTGAAACGCACATTATATAGATTCCATGATGATGTTTTAAAGCATAACTTTCTTTCAATTTGATTATTTTTTGCCCCCGCTTACAGCTATTGGGAACAAGACTAGAATACTGTCAGACTAATAAAAAAAAAAGTTTATAAAGAAATGTGGGTCTATTGAAAGTATGCCAGCTAAAATGTACTTTTAATCTGATAAATAAGCATAATAAGAATGCATATTCTATTTTTTTTTTTTTTTTTTTTTTCTTTGTATGACAAAAAAGGGATTGAATTAGACACCTTGACTTACTGCTACACATAAATTTTCCTTTGACATTTCAGCTTATGGGCCTCTGGTAGAGCTGGCATAAGGTTGTCATGATAAAATAAAATTTAAAAAAAATATATAGAGGTGAATACACAGGTGGATTTGAAGCATCTTGTGCAACAGTTTATTGAGAGACAGAAAGAAAGGGAAGTTGAACCTTTATTCTGCTGAATGCAGCGCAGCTGCCTTGAAGACAATAGTTTAAAACTGTTTCAGATTATTTATGTTGACACATATAAAAGTTGTGAAGGAAAAAGTCACCACACATCAGGGTGATTATACAATTAAAAAAAACAAACTCTAGAAGTAAGTCTGATACGTTTTTAATTTTAATTTATTTATTTGTTCATTTATTTATTTATTTTTATTATCTTTCGAGAGACATTTTTGGCCAGCAGACTTTCAGCAGTACTTGTTTAGTTTGCATGGGAACATCTGTTGAGCTCCCATCATCGCGCCAGGCGCGGCGAGAAAGACTGTCTCCCTGCGGCTTCCGTAGTTCGGGCGAAGTTAAAATGGCCGCTCCTGTAGACAACGTGAGTAAAATCCATCTTGCTGAGGCGTTTTATGCATTTTATCCGCGCGAAGGGCTTCTTTAATGCCCTTGAGAGAACTGTAAACACCTCTACATGTTTGTGTTCATTTTAAAACCCGGAAGCTTTACGGAGAAACTCCCTGTTCGCCTTTTGCTGCTTGCGTGTTCAAATGTTCCTTAAGTGTTATTTTATTTCACACGTGTTGTACGGTTTATTACTGTTTTTGTCTGTTGTCTCACAGGACCTCATCGAAAGTGATTTACCCAAAGCTGTGCAGCTGCTGAATAGCCTCACGGAACAGGTGAGGTTCAGTTTTACGTCCCAGAAATAAGTGGATGTTGAGGCTTTGAAAGTGTCGCACGAAGGATCTCAAACAGAGACGCATGATTATGAGATGCTGTGATATTCTATTGCAATGCAACTGGATGTTCTGCACAGCAGCACGCATACATTCACTACTTTACTGTAGTGGTTCACCACAGGGGAAGGTTTTGACCTTTTTGTTTACCTTAGGTCGCCTCAGTAACCAGTTATGTTCAAGAGCTGCTGGCTAAAGTAAAGAGTGGAGGGTTCAACACTGCAAAGGTAAGTGAACATTGCCAGTGTCTGCATAGATCTATACGACCTACATCTGTGAGCTCACCTGCCTCTCCAACACATGTTTCATGCTGTTTGTAAAAAAAAGAAGAAGAAGAAAAGCATCCCCCCATGCCATGATGCTGCCACAACTGCAGGAAACTGAATACCCATATATGCTGTTTTGTGTTTCCATAAAGCCGCAACAAATTTTCTTGCTACTTTTTTTTTTTTTTTTTTTTTTTTTTTGCTGCATTATATTCTGGTGCGTTGTGATTTCAAGAATACTGTGTGCTTCTGACGGTTCCTCGCAGGGTCTGTCCTTCCTGGACCTTCGCTACAACCTCCTGCTCTTCTACCTTCAGGACCTCACTCACATCATCAGCATCAAGGCCCAAGGAGGCAAGATAAGAGGCAGCGAAGCTCTGAGCAGAGTGGTCACCGGCAGAACCGTAAGAACGTCTGCGAGACGCGCCGCAGTTCCCGTCGGCGCAGGTCACACCCTTTGTTTAGCTTTTCCCCTCTTTTGTAGGTGCTTGAGAAAATGCGACCGCTCGACCACAAGCTCAAGTACCAGATTGATAAACTGGTGCGCACTGCTGTTACTGGAAGTTTGGGTAATATATATATGTATATTTATATATAGATGTTTTTTTTCTTTTCTTTCCACTACATTAAGTATCACATATGAAAGGTCATTAGTACTTATGCAGCGTGATTTGAATACAATTTTCATCTGTTTTTGTCGAGTTCAGCTGAAAACGATCCGCTCCAGCTGCGTCCAAATCCTGAAAATTTCATCAGCAAAGTAAGTTCTTCCGCTTGTTGCCGAAGAGTTCTAGTCAAGTGGCTTATAAAGAGCCTTTCTCTCAATTTGTTGGACTGAAGTTGTTTTAAGTTTGGGTCAAGAGACAAAATCACTGAGATTCTTTTGCGCCTTGTCGTCCAGCTGAGCGAATCAGAGGACTCCGAGGATGAAACGAAGAACAAGGCAGCCTCGGACAAGAAAGCAGCTCACTCCAGTGGAAGGAAATATGTGCCACCGAAGATCGCTCCGGTGCATTACGGTAACGACGTTTTTGCCTTTGATGGAACGGAGTTTGTTTCACGGTGATTTCTCGGTATCGGATATCAAGACGGCTGATTTCCCCTCAGACGGCGACATGACGGAAGCAGACAGGAAAAAGTCTCAGGCGGAGCGGCAGCGACGAGCGGCTCTGCGCAGCTCCGTGATCCAGGAGCTGAGGCAGCAGTACAGCGACGCTCCGGAGGAGATCCGGGACAGACGAGACTTCCAGTCGGAGAGGGAAAGCCGAGACGAGCTCCACAGGTTGAGACTTGATGGCTTCACTGCAGTCTGTTCAGACATCCATCCGTTTGAAATTTTATTAGGTTTTTGTGTTGCGTTACCTCCTCGGCTGTTTTAGGAAGACTTGCACCGTATGCTCCCATTACGGGGAAATGTGGTGGGAGTTTAACAATGTTGAACCAATTGTCACCTTACAGGAAAAGTTACGAGGAGTCGATGATGGTGCGTCTGAATGTGCCGAAGCACGAGAAGAAAGCCAGGAAGAGGAGCACGATGGCCATGTCTGGCCAGCTGAGCGGCATCACACACTTCGGTGACATCACAGCTCTGACCGGCGGTGAAGGTGGACAGGTGTGTTTTCAGTAACCTCCGACTTTCTCACAAGTGAATGGCACATATGGAGGAACTTTCTCTTTACCAAGTTCGCCTGTGGTTTATGGGACCTGGGTTGCTGTCTATAGCTGTCAGTTCTAAGATACTTTTTTTTTTTTTTTGTCTAATTTCCCCAGGATGGGGAAAGCGGTAGACCAAAGAAGAAGAAGAAACTCATGAAAAAGAAAACCAAGAGGAGAGGTGAGTCTGTTTTTTAAGGTAAAGGGAGGGGGGTATAATGTGCAATGAATGGATGATTATTCATGTTTTTTCTTTTTACAGCCTTCAAGAAACACAGATAGACAAAACTGTGGTGTTCAATGATGTCAGAATATTAAATGAAAATGTTTTTTATTTACTGTATTGAAGTAATAAACTCCACATCACTGCTTTTTTGCTTGTTTTTTTGTTTTTAATTGGTTGTAAAATTGCAGCTGTCCAGTCATTACTTACCACTAGAGGGCAGTCATGATTCCTATATCAATCAAATAGAGGTCACACAATTCAATGATGCGTTCCAGTTACCTGGGAATTCAGAACTCGGAACTGGGTTTGACGTCAGACCCCAGGTAATAGCGGCCCGTTCATTACAGTCGGAATTTCCAACATGGCGGTGTCTAAACATAGTTTCCAATACCTATAAACAAACACTTTTAATTTGTTTAGAGTTGTGGGTGCTACATGTAGCATACATTATAAAGTAAGGTTACATGAGGAGCGGTAGTTGGAGTTGCTCCCACTTTCCCGATGGGAAATCAAGACTTCGGAGGGCGGCCCAGTTGATTTTTCCGACTGGGAAGTCGGAATGTTCGACTTCCGACAGCAACTGGGATGCAGCATTCGTTATTACCTTTTCTATGAGATGTGAGAACTGAAGCTTGTCCCGTAAAACCCTTTCGCTTGTAACATTGCGCAGAGCTGGAACAGCTGCTGGACGCCCGGCCAGATGTTGGGGAGGATTAATGGCCGCCGCGGCAGCTCGCTCTACTTAACTCGGTGCCAACAGCAGCAATTTGGCACACACCCCTGGTTGCCTCTAGTTAATAGATGAGGCACCATCGCATCTCTAACATAAATGCTTTACAAAGCTAAAATCAGTGCAGTACCAAAACTGCGCCCTCGGATTAAAGGGAGCAAAACACATTTGAAGCAAATGCGTTTTCTGATCACACTTGGAAAGTGGAATGGAAAGTGAGACATTGGCCAAATACAGGTGTCCAGAAATGTGGATTCTAGGTCAATTTATTTCATTATACATAAACAGAGTGGGAACTGAGCACATTACAATTCAAACCAGGGGGAAAAAAAACACTACTAAAGAAGTCAAAATGTGCTCAAGAGTGGCATCTTCTTTGCCATCCATCTACTGTGAACTGAAAAAGTTTTGACATTTTTGCTATGCTGCTTGGACTTGACCAACTTCTGACCTTATTAATTGCACATATTAGGAGCTTTTTGGCTTGTTGCATTGAAATACTAATTTCAACAGCATATCAACTTCAGTAAAAAGCAATTTGACCTTATTTTACTGCTTTTAAACTGATTCATGTTTCCTGGAATGCGATAGATGAACACCACAGCCAATACACTGAATCATACTGTGGCTGTCTGGACCCAAAAATGCTTTAGTTTTTTTTTTTTTTTAAAAGGTTAGTTTGACAATCTGCAACCTATTACTTTTTTTTTCCAATAAAGAAACTTGAGGGAGTAGGATTCAACTTCTTACCAGTAGTGTTGCTTCACACAGACATTTAATAAATACAGTAGTCACAGGTGTACATTTGTTAACAACATAGGAATTTAATTAGAAATATAAAACGCCTAAAATTTTAAATGAGTAAATAAATTCAAATTGAATTTGTCAAGTGAAATATTACTTTCATGTGAATTGGAAAATTCAGTGGAAAAATATGGGTTCAAGTTTCAGAGCAGTTTGACAATTAAATATGCCACAATAGTTCAATATTTCCATGAGGAATAAATAAAAGTGAACATTTCTTATACCACTTCAGAAAGAAAAACTGACACCAATTTCATTTTTACACAATGTCTTTATTTTTTTTTTCTCCTAATTACAGACTCATGGGTTAAAAATAAAAATAAAAAAGCAAAACATTTGTTCAAACCCAACCCCCCCCCCTTTTTTTTTCCCAAAAAAAAAAAAACAAAAAACCAAAACAAAAAGAGGTCTCCAGACCAACCCCACCCCCTGACTTTCCCCACCCTAAAACAGCTCCAGCCCACTCTTCAATTTAAATCAATGCTGTTAGCTGGGCAGCCTTTCTCAAACAAGCCGTGACTGCACTGCGCCAAGTCAGAGAAAGGGGGCGCCCTCGAGTCGCACCTTGATAATTAATCACCCTTCGTCTCACCCCGTTTCTCCCCCCTCTAGCACAAACTTGCCTGTCTGCCACTCGGCTATTGTTGGCTTCAGCTGTGTGTGGGAAATCATGTGTCGGCTTGGCTGGCCATCATTTTGCGGTGTGTTTGGTTAGGTGTGTATGTTCGTTGTGGGCGATGTGACATTTTTTTTTTGTTTGTTTTTTAAAATTTATTTTAATTTTTTTTTTTAAAGTGTTAGTTAAAAAGCATCATCAGCGTTTGCTGTTGTAGTAAATGCCCCCCGCGGTGGGCCTGTGGTCGCCCTGCCCCCCTCCCCCGCCTCCCCACACCGACAGGATGGGGTGAGTGTGCATAGCGGGAGCGGAGAGAGACAGAGATGCTGCGGAGACAGTGGGGGGGGCCGGCGCCACCTGGGGAGGGGTTGTCAGCCTCCACTGGTCCTGAAACCTGAAACGACAAGAAGTGGTCTAATATACAGAGAGAGGAGGGGGGGAAGGAGGCGGAGGAAGGGGGTGGAGAGATGGAAGACAAGGTGCACAGAGGGAGGAGCACTGGGGGAAAATAAAGGGGGAAGTACTAAAAATTAAAAAAAAAAATGAAACATGCCTGGTTTGGGGAAAACAAAGTTACTTCATCTACAAAACAGGTGGGGGGGGGGAAAAAAATACAATCCTACAGTCCTTCACTGGACAGCAGACGATCCATAAATAAAATACATTTTAGGGGGGAAGGGTGCAAGAGGGAGAAAACAGATAGAAGGGGTTGAGAGGGTGAGGTAGGGTGGGGTAAGGGGGAAGGGGGGGGTCAGGAGGTAATGACAAACTCCAAACGACAAAAATTGCAACAACAAACACTCAAAAACTAGTGGACATTTCACACTGATGCGCTAACAACAAAAACAAAAATCGAACATCAACTTTCCTTCTTCCTGCCCTCCCTCCCTTTTTTTCCCTCTCTTCCCTCCCTCCCCCCTTTTTTTTTGGATGGCAGTGGAAGGTGAGTGGGTGGGCTGTACTGGTGATGGTGTGAAAGCAGGAGGTCACAGCCAGACCAAAGGAGACACATCTGCAGCCTGAGATACCATCTTTCTCTTTAAACCGCTTTTTTTTTTTTTTTTTTTCTTTTCCCCAACCCTTCCCTCCCATTCAGAAAAACAAACAAACAAAAAAACAAAACAAAAAAAAAAAATAGAAGAGAAACCCAACAGATGTTTCACCTCCCCCCACCCCCACCAATGGCCAACCGAGGTTTACCTTACCAGGTGTGACCGCATCAAGCTCTGCACACGCACGCTCTCACACAATCTCACACTGCGGCCAGCCAGTCTCTCTGTCCAGGAGAGGGGTTTGTGTTGTTTTGGGGTTTGTTTTTTTCGTTTTTTTTTTTTTTTTCTCCATTTTTTGTCTTTTTTCCTCTCCTCAGTGGTTTCTTCTTTTTTTTGGTGGGGAGGGGAGGAGTTTCATTGTGTGTGTATGTGTGTGTGTGTGTGTGTGTATGTGTGTGTGTGTGTGTGTGTGTTTTAAAATGGAACAAAGATGGGAGGGGAGGACTGATAGTAAGGGGAGTACTGGGGAGGGGGGGTGTTTAGTAAGGGGAATACCACGATGTTGTTCGCCCTCGGCCCCTGGAAAAGAGAGAGAAAAAGAGGGTGAGATTTTTTTCTGTTTGGCTTAAGAAGATGGACACCAATTTCCTGGTGTGATAAATATATAGATATAGATAAGTGAGAGTGCGTGAGGGCAGGAAAAAGTTTGAATAAAAAGTCAACTGTAAATGCCTAAAATGAGACAGGCTGTATTTTAATCAGTGTGGAAGGACAGACTAGTAGCTTTAAAAAAAGGAGGAAAAATTGTTTTTCAGATATTGAGTGAGAACAATAAGTGTGGGGAGGTTGTGGGGGGATGTGAGGGGGGACAGCAATGGCACTCTCCCTCTTTCTCTCTCTCTCTGTCTCTCTATGAGAGAGCCTCCTTCTGGGGGTCACTGTGGGGGAAAGACCGTGAGGACAAACAGCACCACACACACAATCAGCAAGACGCATTCACTTACACGGTGGACTCACAACTGCAGCGTTAATCCACACTCAGAAACACAACGTGACACACACAGAGTGACACCAGCCAGCGGCAGAGTGCCTCTCATTCACACAGACAGCACAAACGGGTCACACTGGGACTGAACACCCCGCCGCTCGGTAGGCCAGATGCCGAGGTCAGGCTGCAGTAATGAACCCTCGTTTCTGGGAGTGAGCGCTGTGAAGCTGGAGCGAGTGTGTGCGCGATGTAAGTGGAAGGGGGCGGCGGGGGTCATGTTCATGCAAAAAAAGAAAAATCCACATGAATACGAGTACAAAAAAAAAAAAAATGTAAATAAACACAAACGACATTATGAATACTGTTGGGCATCAAAATCTTGGCTCTTTGCTGTGCGTACTTGGGAAGATAATCATGTGGATGTGATCATCCTGACAGCATTGGGTTGGTTTTTGGCATCAAGGTTTAGAAAGGTTTCAAGTCGTTTTACTGAGATGTCATATAAAGTGCTGGAGAGACTTTATTCTGACTGAATGGGGCATGGAGTAATGCAGGATGGCCCCTCCTACCTCTGCTGCTGCATACTGCCGCTCAGCAGGCTGCGAGAAGGCCACAACAACTCAAACTAAAGAGGACAACCGGTGTCGTCATTGGCAACACGACGCGTGCCTGTGGCCTAGTCCACATGTAGCCAGATATCTGGGAAAACAGAGTTTTTGTGTGGCCTTTGATCCACACAAAAACTCTGTAATGTCACTAAAAAGGATTATTTAGAAAAACTCCAAAGTGGATATTTGAGAAAAATATGTGAAAACTGAGATTTAGGGTTCCACATATTCCCCTCTATGTGTTTGGCATATTTAAAACACACTGGAACAGATTTGTATGGTTTCATGTGGATGTAAACTTTTCTGAAACCGATCCTGTGTGTAAGATACTTTCTAAAATGATGTGGACAAGGCATAAGACACAAAGGTCGCAGATTTTAGAACCAACAATATGACATTGTTCAGTACTACCACTTTGCGTATTTTTCTTTCAAGGTCATAGGTCAAATAGAAAAGAAAGCTGTTCAGGAAACATCTTTAACCTAATGTTAAAGAATAGACTTGAACCAAGATAAATGAAGTTTAAAAATTTTTTTTCTAAAAGTGAATTATTTATAGTAAGACGTTATAAAGTTCTCAGAGTGGCATGTTGCATTTTATTAAAGTGCAGCGCATACTTACTGTAAACACTAACCAAATAATGACGTGCGACATTGAGATAATACTGAAATGCTGATAACATTAGTTGCAATTCATGTTCTAGTTTTAAATCTGAGTAAATACTGAGATTCTATATTTTTACTTCTGATTTTAATCCCAAAAGCTCCATGCTTCTTTTCTCTTGCCTTTCAGACAGAGTAGGTTGTAGGTTTTAAAGAAATATGATTTGGCTACTTAATCCTTTAGCACAGTGAAATGCTAGCTGAGGTGGTTTTAGCTAGGAACAGAGAACCAATCCAACATGTCTGATATTTGATCACAGCTAAAAACTGAAACCTTCCCAAGCTTGCTGCAGCTCCGTGCCAGGTTTGATGATGATCTTTTTTCCACAATAAGACAAAGCACTGGTGAAATGTTACATGTGGTTCAGATCTGCAACTCAGTCTGAACTAAAGCAGTGATAAAAGTCCTGATGTATCATCCAGACTCATCTGAGACAAATCATCAAGGCCAGTTCAAATGGAACAACTCTGAATGTTCTATGGTTTCGACATGCTAACCTGTGCTGCTGCTGATTAATGAGGGCACATTGTGTAGTTATCAGGAGTTTAAGATTAGATTCTTTCTAACCACATAGTTTTTCTAATTTCAACATTTTAATCAGTCCTTGGGGGAATTTGAGGTCCTGTCCATTAGTATCAGTATTTTTACCCTTATCCAAGCCTCTCCCCTCTCTGCCTTGCAGGCCAGATCTGTGAGTGAACTGGGAGGGTTAAGGTTTCATTGTGTGTGGGGGAGTTTCTGATTAGAGACTGTGACCTTGAGGGTCAGACATTTTCTCACAAAAATGAAAGGATACAACCCAGACTAGTTCCAATTGAATGCCAGCTTCACTAAATGAGGAAGCAAGGACCTGATGAAAACCTGTATGATTGAGTTGACAAATAAAATAGCCAGGTAACTTTGTAGTAGCGATACAAGACAACGTGAAGCCCTTGCTCACAGTTTTTCATAAGCTAAATAGAAAGTTTTACAGTCTCTAATGTTACATTTTAAGTCAAGGGTACCGACAGATTTTGACGATGGATGGCATGTTATACATGATGACAAGGCTCCCCAGGGTCTGATGCAAGAGGCCTCGACAGCAGCTCACCTGAAGGCCCGTCCTCTGCCTCTAGGTGGCGTGTAACCACTGTAGTATCGTGCACGAGAGGCGAAGCTTCCTCCTCCGCCCCGTGATCGGAACCGGCCCCGAGGAAACCCGCGATCTGTGGTGCTGATGCCTGGTCTGTTTGTTCTCTTGGCTCCCACCTGAACACAGTTTGGGGTGTTAGGAGCTCTCAGACTCAAAACATGCAGTTCCAGTGTGACAACACTTTTGTATGATCACTGCGTTGCCCTGGACTATTTTATTGACAAGTAAAATGTTTCAGATCACAATCTTTTTACTTTTCATTACATAAAAAAAAGAAAGTTAAGTTACTGTCCATTTTTTTTGCATGTTATAAAGTCAAAGTTTCTTACCTTTATCTGTCTTCCTCTGAAAAGGGATTCATCCAGAGCCATAGCTGTCCTAACAGACTCTTTGTCTGCAAACTCAATATAAGCAAACCTAAAAATGAGGGGGGAGAAAAAAAGTTGCTAAGCAACAGAAACTTCTAAATACAAGAACAGGATTATGCAATAATAAAAAAAAATCTCAGATAATACAGAATCAACAGAACCGGCTGCAACGATCCAATCCAGATATCTGAGGTTTAGTATCAGCAGATACCAATCCCATAAAGAAAAACGGTGCCAAATTGAATTAAAATGTTTCTTTTATAAACAGACAAATTTACTGAATTACAAATATAGTCGATAACTCTGCACCAGTTCAACACACTAAAACACACCAATACTCCATAGGTTTGGTCAAACATGTAATTTGTTGAGTCAGAGCAATTAGGAGTACCGAAAAAGACAAAAACCATAGGTTGACAACATGGCTAAACATGTAAAAATAAACTGTAACAAACCTTTCAAAAGGTCAGAGCACAAAGCATGGACTTAGACTAAATAGATCAACCCTTATTTATCGGTCACGTCGTCATCGAGACTAAAACTTCTTTTCAATATCAGGACCGATACAGATATCAATATCGGATCTGTGCATTTGAAATTTCTGCTTCTGGTTTTAAATATCCTAACAAACTAAACTGATGGAAACTGAAACTTCCTCCATCTGAAGACTCATTGAAATCAGAAAAATAGTATCTCCAAATTAAATTAATCCATACATCATTTAAAATACTTGCTAACTTATTCTTAGTCAGCAACTCATGGCACACATAAGAGAGAATTAGATGGGTTATTACCCCTTGGGATGCCCTGTGTATTTGTCACACAGAATGGTGACTCTGTTTACTGAACCACAGCCATGAAAGTGAGCTTCAAGCTCCTCTGCCGTAGCACCGTAATCCACCTGAGGAGAGAAAACGTAGAAAAACATTTACAACTTATGTCACAGGGAGAGACATGAGAAACGCAACATCCAATAAATCTGACAAAGGAACTTATTTTTTAAATATGAACATTATCACTGCTGATGGGTTTCAGAAGTCACAATGTATCCACAGCAACCTGAGTGCGGGACAGCGTTCATTCTGACTAAAACAAGCCAAGCCATTGAAGTGTCAGAGAGAAAAGGGCAGAAGAGAGGGAGGCCAACAAAACCCAAACAAAGCAGCAGGGAGCTGAGCACTACAGCACAGAATATCTGTATGCTAAATACTATCAGGCTGTAGTACAAGTATGGAAGTGCTGAATGCTGCCCTTTCATGACAGAAAACTAAACAGAATTTTCAGGTTTGTCTTGGAAAATGTGTGGAGTTCATTTAAGGTGTAAGAACTACAAATACTGACCTGCTTCCTAAGTATAAATTCTTCCTTTTCTTTTAGTAGCAACATAGAAAATTGTCTTTTTTTGGACTAAACTCCAAGTAACAAACGACACGTCAAACATAGCGCAAGACAACAGACTGTTACTCACATTGCCAACATAAATAGATCTGCCATCTGCTTCCATCTTCTCCTCGATGGACATGATGACAGGACCAACTGAAAACAGAGAAGGGAGAAGTCAATATGACTGCTGCGAGGCAGACAAGATGGCCTATAACAAGCTGGATTTGGAGGACAGACCTGGAAGCAAAATTACAGGTTTTAAATTCCAACATTTGTGCTGATCGTACAGCCTAGGAGCAGAGGTTTTGCTGCATGATTTTACCCAAAATAACCTCTGCACCATCAGTTATGATCAAATTTTTGTTCATAATTTATTAAAATAATGTGGGAAGAGGGTTGAATAACAGGCCTTTTTCCATTTTCTGGGACACACATGTCTGAACTAACTTTTTATTAGCAGAAAGTGCTTTTAAAAAAATGTATAGAGGATGACTCAGTCGCATGAAATCTTAAGTTTTACTCGTTAATTACCAAAATGTATGCAGCAACAATCAAGACAATACAGAAATCCAGTTTATAATAAGGTTTGATTCCACGACTAGTGTTTGTCATTATATAGACGTATTTAAAAAATAAAAAAAAATGTGGAACTATTTAAAGCAGTCCTGGATTTGATTCACTAGAGCACTGAATCATTTTACTTTCAAATGGTGACCTCAGTATAATAAGGAAACAGGATTTATGTAAACCAGAAAAAAAAATACTGAATCATACAGCAAAGCTATGGCACTTTTAATTTATTTGCTTCACATTATATCTCAAGTTTATTGGCCACTCAGAGCTCATTGATACAAACCTTTTTGCATGTCTCTGCTAAGAGTGGTGGCCGTACCCTGAACTCTGCCTGCAATGGTCTTATGTTGCCAAGCAATTTTCTGGTTGGGACAGACACTTGTGTCCCTGCCTTAATCAGGTCACTCAGAAATATTTATGCATCACAGGATATTTTATTTTGTCCTGTAAGAGAGTTTTCCTTAAAGTAATGTAGAGACATCCTGACCCTTCACCCCATGGCAAACACTAGGGTGTGCCCATAAGTTCCAAAAAGGAGCGCCTAATGAAGACTTCAGGAATAGCAAAAGGACATTTAGATAGAAACCTATTTTGAGCTCCTCTGCATTAGTAACAACTTGTCTTCTTCACCATGGCAGCCACAGAGCAGGCCCACAGCTATGTGAGGCAGCACTGGAAATACATCACATGTGAAGCAGCTAACAGGCTTTGTTAAGCTGCAATTCCAACTGGGCCAACAATTAAACAACTTTTGGTCAAGCTGGATACCTTTTTAGAACAACATTTAATTAGGTGGTGTTGCTGTGGTTGGAAATACTTTGCCAGACAGTTTTATGAAAACCCTTAAATGATAATGTTTGTCTTAGAAATTGCTAATAAAACTGTGGTTTTGCTCTGCCATAGTAATACACTCGTATTACTAGGTCAAATATTTTATTTCAAACAGTTGCCGATGTTGGACTTTGGACTTCTCAAGCAAGTAAAACACTCAAAAGTAAAGCCATTTGCATTATCACCACTACTAGTGGCACATTCATTATAAACCACATATTTTCACAAGCATGCCTCTTCCACTTCTTATTTAGAGTCTTTTGCTGCTGTTCAATTCATCTGTGAGTTCAGATCAGGGTTGGGATGTCATGACATCACACCTGAGTGGACTGTGTTGTAGTTGTAGGTTGGAAACCTAGTGGTATTGGCTAATAGCTATGATGCTAACTACTAACAGAAATACAAACTCATAATATGCATAAGAAATGATTGTGAGTGCAACATTGCCAAAAGGATTAAAAAAAAAAAAAGCTAAAACAGAGCCACTCAAAAGGATACATTAAGACAAAATTGTTTTCAAGAAGTCATGTAACGCTGTTATCCCTGAAAGAAAGAAGAAGCCTACAGACCGGTCAAGTGAAAAACAAACATACCTGGTGGGGGGCTGAGATTCATCTGTTTCTCCACCTCGTTCTGTAGCTCCTTCAGCTTTTCTGCCTCTTCCTCCATCTCTCGAACCCGGGCTTTAATAGCCTCCAGTTCCTGCAATACACACATATTCCCAATATATCTGTGAAACCAGATATAATGGTAACAGTTCACAAACTGTTACCATTGACATGCATCTGATGCTCAAGGGTTTTACAAATATATGCAGCAAAGATAAAAGTCCTCATTTAAGTAGATCCAGTCTATGGCCTTTTGCTGCAGATTATTTTCTCTACAATTTTTTATTTCCTCTCTGTACAGCATACAACTAAAAACCAACAAAGCCAATAAATGGAAATAAGAAAAATAAAAATAAAATTATTACATAGTTGTGCAACTGTTAAAAATCTATTATTTTTAAATGTATTATTTTTTCATAAAAATAATACATTTACAGCAAACACAGACGGGTTTCAAATAGACAATGACTAGAAGGTAATTGACATGATTATCCCAAATTAATTTATTAAAGCATAGGTCATACAATTAACTTATCTTTATAAAACTCTACAGTGCACCACAGAATAACTTGTTGATAATCTTAGTTTTGATACCTTTAAAAGGGAAGTTGGGGTTTACAACTTCTTAAGGTCGACCATTTCATCAGCCATGTCTTCTACAACCACTTAGCAGTTATTGCCAAAGCCAAAAAAATAAATACAATTCTTCAAAATTAGCGTCGTCATCTACAAACAAAAATCATTGCACATTGCCACACTTTATTAATCTCATGTGAACTAGAAATTCTGGCTGCCAAGTTCCAACACCAACCCTTCCAAGAAAATTGGTGTTTTCACCCAGAGACTCACTTGTCAATTACCTGCTCAACTCAAACAATTGAGATCAGCTTGCTCTCAGGCCATAGGTTCTCATTCAATAACACATTTTTCTATAAAACAGACACATAATTTGCACCGAATACCGACTTGACGGTGCCCCTCACGTGTGAAGTCCCTCCTGTCTGACAGTGGTGCACTGCAGCACAGTGGGAGTCGCTCCAGCATCATTCAAAGCCACTGCCTATTTGCCTTTTTTTTTTTTTCCTTTCTTTTTTTAATTCATTTGCTCACAGTAACACTCAAGAATCATCCTAAATTCGGATCTCCCAATCAGAGGAGAAAAAAGGGAGTCACAGTAACCGAGTCACTCTTCCTGCATTCAGTTTGTTATAATCCGAGACATCATAAATATCCTCACGATTAATATATAGACCAGGGGAGCAATCCACCTGCATCTGACACGTTCTGACCCCTATTTTTTGACGCATATTAAGAACAAGGTCTCACGCTCCCCTCTTTTCCTCCAGCCAAGAAAAAAAAAAAAAAATGGTGAAAGATGCAAACCCAGCCCCTTAAATACCGCAGCCCCCTTTTTCCATCTGCGTCCCCAGCCACGATTTCTCTACAAGAAAACCCAAATTCCTCGCCAAAGCGTGCTATCCAGTAATTACCTGGGAAATATGCACTGACGTGCAAACGATAGAATACGCATGTGTGAGTCCATTGAAAATGTGCAGCTGGTATTAATTTTAAACTCGCTGTGATGCAGGTTACTGCCCACAGTCGGCCAAAGCGCACAGAAAAGGAGAAAAAAAAAAAAAAAAAAAGATGGTCAAGTGTATGTCGGCCTCGTCTAGCTATGGCTTTATTCTTCGCTCACACAAATGTTATCCCGTGAGACTAAATAGCGTTTGTCGTGTAACACAATTAGCTCGACAGCTACCATGACGTGCCGCAAATTTATCCCGTGACTACCGACCACAGTTGACGGGTTCGCTGGTCATTTAGGGTGCAGCATTTAATGCTAACATTAGCCTTCTGCCGCTGGGTCATTCGCGTGTGCGCGCACAGCAGCGCCCGAACAAGAAGCTGCTTCATTGAAGAAAAAAATGAAAGGAGATAAAAGATTAAATTACCGTCAGCCGGTCGCCTTCTTAAGGAGGTAGACTTTTAAAACGACAGCTAACGGCGGCGGCCTGTCCGGTGCTTGCCCCAACAATGTCCCGCATCTCCGTCCTGCATTTTTTTTTTTTTTTTTTTCCTTTTTTTGCGACGAGGATTTCCCCCCCACCCCCAACAGGCTAGGGTTGCTCTCTCTAGCGCAGAGAAACTGGTGTTGCTCTTGCGCCAAGATGGCCGCGGACACCACGCATGTCACCACCCAAGTCTGCTGCACTGCGTGAACCACAATGGCGGTTGATACCGAAGTAGCCTTATCAGACGGCATGTGACCAATGATTTGTCGAAGACGACCAGAAAAACTACACGTTCTGTTTAACCAACTGTTCCGAAGTGGGACTAACGTGCCTCGGTATTCAAAATGGTTCTCACTCGTGGAACAATACCCTTTACTCACCGGGTCTTCAATCGCGGCCTCTCCCTCTTCTAACCCCGGTTCTTCGTCACCGACACCTGGGTCTTCCAGTTCGGGATGTCCGGGATCTGAATCTAGTAGAGATTCATCTGCTAGTCCGTTGCCGAACTCCGCCATCGCTCTTATCCGACACTACCGACGCGCCTCGTGGCTAAACCGACGTTACAGGCCCCCACTCACACACAAGGGGGTAGAGTGAGCGGGGCGGCGAAAAGAAAAAAAACGGCGGAAAACGCCGCTCTGTAAAGTTAAAATGGGAAATAAAATGCTAGCTACAGCTCTAGCTATAACTCAAACAGCGTTCCACGACACACAATGTGTGCTGTTTCACTCGCTATTTTTAGGCAAAGGCCCAAATATGCGAAACCGAACCGACTTTATTTACTTAAACGTGTATATTTAAAAAAAAGGCGAGGGCTGTACGCGAGCGCGGCGGCGTCTCCTCAGTTCAGAAATGGAAGCTGGGGGCGGAGTCACTTAGCACTGCAGGCGTAAAGCTCTCAATTCTATTGGTCTACAGAGAATTCTAGACCAACCTTTTCAGTATTTCCCGTGTGTTCATTGGACAATCACAGGGGGCATTCCGGTTCGCGAATGGCGTCGTACGCATTTGATTGGATTATGTTTCTGTCAATCGAACTCCTCTCGTTACTTTAATAAACTTACAAAGCCCATTGCTGACCGAATAAATTCCCATAATATTTGAACGAGTTATGTCAAATGCCTCACCCTGTTTGACCTTACTGAGCGAGGTCCCTTTAATAAATCATTCTGCAAAATCTTTTTATGCCATTGATGAGCGTTAAAAAAAATGACACTGGGTTTATTTTGAGACCTAGTTCAAATAAAACATGGAAACCTTCTGCAGGAAACAAACGTGTTTTGCCACTATCAGTTTTCATGATTTGGATTAGAAGCATTTTATTTCTGACAGGAAATTATATTATTGACAACATTTGAAATTGTTGATGTTTAATCGTCCTTATTACTTCTGTAAAACTAGATATACACGGCTTGACCTGATCAACCACACAATTGTTCATTATTGTCCATTACCTTACTTTTTCCATAAGTATGCATTTTTGCTTCCATGGTAACCCTAAGCATATATATCTCAGAACCAGTTTATGGATTGCATAAACATCCATGAAACATCTTAGTTGTCGGCCTTTATAAAAGGTTTTAGCAACAAAACAATTCACTGCTGTGTGACAAAACTAAGTTTTTGACTGCAGGTGTTACATCTACGTTTAACATTATGGGCCCAGTGATGAAAAATGCTTGAGTAAACTATAGCCAGTGATACAGGGTGTTCCCTTTAATAAACCTGGTTAATTGTAACATAATCCCAAAATAAATGTTGACCTTTCTCAATTTTAACAGATCGGTTCTCAGCGGTTTATTAATGTTACCTATATTATTTATTCTATGTATTTGTTTTTTTATTATTATTGTTGTTTTTACTGATAATGATCTCACACTCGAGCACCGGGGTGCCCAAGGTGGGTCCTCGAGGGCCGGCATCTCTCCCTGGTTTAACGCACCTGGATCTAATGATGGCTCGTCAGAAGGCCTCAGAAGTACCCCAACATGCTGAAAAGCTTGTTACTACCCACCAGGGAGAGAACTAAAGCATGCGGGGCGCCGGCCCTCGAGCACCGACTTTTGGACACCCCTGCTCTAAGCAGCACTGGTAAATATTTCGTCCAGTGCTCAGCATTTGCCCGACTATATCTGGCCCAGCACACCACGTGTCGTCTCATGAATCTTTTCGTTTCTTGAAGTTGCGACGTTTCCCCGGTAGGTGGCAGGTTTACGGAGTGACGCACTGGGGAGTCCAATGAATGAATACAATCGACACCCACGCGCTGGAAAGCAGCTGTTAAATAGCTGGCCACGATAGTGACCGCGAGGCCGGAAGAGGTAGATAGGGTTTGCAGCTCTGAAGTTATTTACCTGTCGAGACTAACGCTTAGCACGCTGAGTAATTTCTGCACACTAAAAATAAAAGCTATTCTAAATGTCACTTTTGAAAACAAAATAGTTTAGCATGCTTACCAGAATTTTTTTTTTTAATTGCTCACCATTTTTTGTGAGATCTTTTTGAAAATGTCAACTAAGGTATATATTTGCATTACAAAATATATTCCAAACAGCCCGTCTGCAAATAGGCTTCTCCCACTGTATTGATCTAGCAGTACTCTAGTACCACTGTTATCTTTTCAGCAGTAGGTTTGATGAAATCAGGCCAACTTTATTTGCTTTGTTGTTCAACTGGTTTTATTTGTTTTTCTGTATAACAAAGAAAGCATAATGGAGACCAAACACAAAGGCAGGTACAAGTGAGGAGGAAAATTAAGCTTAATCATAAAATCTAACAATTCATAACAACACTGCCACTATTATTGTTCAATATTCATAGGAATACCATACTCTTTCTGAGTAGAGCGGTGGCATTAAAAACCATTATGAATCCATAAGAATAAAAAAAACAAAAAAAAAAACAGTGATGAGTAGTAATAATAAATTGTATAAGTAGTAGTACAGTTCTAACAATAGTGATAATCAAAAGTGACAATGAAACATAAGGGAATATAAAGCAGATCTCCATAAAAACATCATCTAGTTTGGACAGTGCAACACCGTGTCTGTGTGTGTATGCGCATATGTGTGTGTGTGTGTGTGTGTAATCCCAGTCTTGAGGTTTGAGCACACTAGTCCTTGCTTTACACACAAGATACAGTTTCCAACAGAAGTACAAATTATTACTCGTGGTTAAAAGGACATCGTTCCCCTCTTTGTTTCACCGCTGCGGCGATGGCTGCGTTCGTCTCACATGTCTGTAGCTTGTGCAAAAATGGTGGACTAGTGCAAGTGTCAAGCTGTGGGATGTCCTTTTTTTGTTTTTGTTTTGTTTTTTACAGTTTGCATTAGGACCTCTCCTGCTCTCTGTCGACCTAAAGATTGCTTTTTGGTTTCTGAATGACAGAAAGCAAAGTGAGGATTACTTTGGAATATCAGGTTTTGTTTTTTTTTAATATATTTCTTTACAAAAAGTTCAGGTTTTAGTTTTGCTTTTTTTTTGCTTTTTTGTTAAAACTATTAATAGTAACATTAATATACAACTTAAACCGAAGGAAAACATCTTTAGTTTGTGTCCTTCAACACAGCACCATCTTATTAGCTCTCAGTGAATACGTTTTCTGTTTCCTAATTTATTTTCTAGATTTGAGTACCCATAAACCACTAGATGATGCCAAGCATACCCGACTGTCTCCCTTGTCGTGGGTTTCAAGAGTACAACATCCCATTTCACAGCACATACATGACCAGAATCACTTTCTGCTTTGAAAGAGACTTTAAAAAAACCAGGGGAAATCAGGCCTGCTTTCTCAATCTGACTGGATTGGCTTTTGACCTAAATAAAAATGTTTTGCCAGCTGTAATTGCTTCCTGTCGTTGAACAAACACTCAAGAGAACAAAATGAGTATTTAAAAAACAAAAGAAAAAAAACAAAAAAACTTTTACAGTATTCAAAAAGACCCACAAAAAAAGAAACAGGAAAAAAATTGGGAAATCAGTCTGAGTCTTAGTGCCAAATAGAGTTGAAATCAATTTACAAAGCTCCCCTGTCGGGGTTTCCTCTTAAGGCTGCCATATTACTAACACACCAACAGGAGGTGTAAAACATTTAGATTTCCCAAGCAAGTTTGAAGAGCCACATTCGAAAAATGAGACACACAAACATTTAGGGAGGATGTAAAATTGACCAAAAATAAAAAACAAAAAAAAACAAACAAACAAACACAATTTAATGTAGAAAAAAACAAAACAAAAAACAATTACAGTTCTTGGCCAAGAAAACACTGAAAAATTTACAGGCAGAATTTCTTAACTCATAGAATACCAGCTGTGACATTCAAAGAGACCTATCCCCTTGAATGGGTGTAAAACGTTTGGAAAAAAAAGCTCTTCATTGACAAGTCTTTTTTTTTTTTTTGTATATTACGCTCACAATCAAAGCATATTACAATTGATTAGCAAAAATCCATTTCACGTGATTTATATTAAGGCATCCAACATGCATTAATGCATCTTTCCATAAAAAGACACCTGCATCAGAATGCTTAAAAACATCTCAAACAATGTAAAATGTCAAAGTGCGGTATGCCACAGATTCTACTTTCTTTAAAACCTTTTAGCTCAGTCTTTTATTTTTATTTTTTTTTTAGATTGTCATGAAACTATGAACATGTTATTGTGGACAAGTTTGCAGCCCTACTCTCTCTCTATAGTACCTCTTTTAAATCCCAAATGAGAAGACAATTCTTGTAGCAACCAAAAAGCTGGCAATTGCCAGCTTTTTCTCCTCTCCCAACAGCTCAGTCCAGTTGTGTGATATCTAAGCAATCTTTGCCCGAGAAGAGGTGAAAAGTTGGCATGAGGGAAAAAAAAAAAAAACAACTCCACAGGGGGAAAAAAGAGAGAGAGAGAAAAAAAACCCAGGCAGTTATTTATGTGAGTATATCATGTCACCTCAAAAAAAGTGTTTATGGGCTCACCGTGGCCACTGCCAAAAAAGTAGAAACACTTGTATCAGTCTTTAGGATAGAACAGCTCAAGCATTGTGAATTGAGTGCCTTTACAAATTATAAGAAGTTAGTCAGTACATAACCACAGGGTCAGGATCAGAAATTGTTGCGGTGAGGTGTGAAAGGGTCAAGGACACCTGGAGAGGGTTCGCACACTCATCAGGAAATCGGCTGATAAAGTGACAAGCAGCATGGGAAGAGAGTCTGCTCAGTTCATGATGTCAGGCCAAGTGACGGTCGAGCAAAGAGTAGCGGAGAAAAAGTGGGGAGTGGGGCAGGGGGAGGCGTAGCGAAAGATTACCTTTAGAGGATTAGTGCTCAAATGTGTTTATTAAAATCTGAGGAGCCCAAACGGGTCCAACAATTGTCAATGTGCAGACCATGCCTGATCTGAGTCTTTTTAACTGTTGCTGGTGGCCGTCGAGGGTGGCAACTCGATGACGATCTCCCCTTCGGAGCCAGCTCCTGGGCTGGTCACGGCAGTGGAGAGAGGACCCTGCGAGCTGTTCTTGTTGACCAGGGCCGGGGGTTGGCCAAAGTTAGTGGTTCTCAAAGTGGCCAGGTGATGTGGGGAAAAGACGTGGGCCCTGGCGGCGGCCCGCGACTCGAAGGAGACGTTGCAGGCGTCGCAGTGGCCCGTCAGGGTCTCCTTTGGAGCGGGCTGGCCCGGCACCGGAGAGGCCGTGGGATCGGTGATCGTTAGCTGAACGGGCTTGGGAAGGATGGGCCGATTGGCTTTCAGGGCGCTGTAGTGAAGGTAGCTTCCCGAGCTGGTGTCCACTTTCCCATCTGACAAGGGGTACTGCGGTTGGTCAAGGGAGACAAGGGGGAGATAGAAAAAGACTAATTAAGATTGGAAGTAAGTTTTACTGCAATCAAACTACATAGGTTGCATTCACATCACCCCCATTTCATCTGCTTTAATTGAACTCTCGTCTGTTTGCCTAGAAAGTCTAGTTCATTTGGGGAGGTGTGAATGTGCAATCAAACTCTGATGTGGACCAAACTGGGATACTCCAGTCCATCTAAAAACCTAGTACTTTGTTCAGTTATGTGAATGCCAAGTGTTCTCCTACTGGTGTTGAGTGTTAGTAGAAGTGGCTTGATTGTCTTTCGCCAAAGACAATCCTTATCTTTAAAGTAGTTGATCTTAAGATTTTAACAGGAAGTTGTGCTTGGTGTCTATTTCAAAGGTTTATGTGTCGTTTCCTTCAATGGTTCTTGGTGCAGAACCACAGAATGCTGGGTGGCTGGGGGGACAGGTTTTTTTTTTCAAAAGATTTAAATCGTTTGACACAGTGCAGTTATTAAGGAAACCGCACGAGCTGCAATTATAAACAAATGTTGCAATTTCTTTATTCCCCAATCAAACCGGATATCAGATGTGAAAAGGCACTTAGACTCAGCTGGGTGGTCCAATATGAAAATGAACCCAAACAGACATGGGAAATTAGAGAATGAATAAAGCAGCCAACATTAAGCTCTTGGAAATCCCCAACCTCAAATCTTGGGGATTTGAAATTGGGGATCTGTGATGTTTAGGTTTATTAAGGAAAAGGAGAGATCCAAATTAACTTGGCATATTTTATGGAATTACAGTTGAGTCCTTTGTTTAATCCTGGATTGGGTTCAGTCCTTATTACCAGACTTGTAGAACCAAGAGCTCAGTTAAACACACCCTGTCCAACAGCTGTAGGCTGAAATATGTTAAAAAGCAACACACCATGTTTGGATCTTCAGAAATTCATGAACAAATTAAAATACTCCCTGAAAAGCAACAGTCTGGATAGGATTACAAGGTCATTTCTAACGCTCTGAGTCTCTAGCCAACTACAGTTGGAGCCATTATCTACAAATGAAGATATCATGGCCCAGTGGTAAACTTTCCCAGGACTGGCCAACCTATCAAATTACACCAGGAGAACATGGATGACTCACCCAGAAGTTCACAAGACAACATCTCCAGGCATTCAAATCTCACTTATGGTCCTTATTAATCAGTCAACATTTAGAGACTTGGTTCCCCAGGGGAAACCAAAGTTGCTGATAAAACAGGCCCTTCTCTCCAAGTGCTGAAAAGCATTTTGATGATCCCCAAGAGTTATTATACATTCTCTGGAAAAGAGGATTTTTTTTGGGAAGGTGTTTGATAGGCTGATGGCACGTTGCTGTTTTAATGCCTGGTCTAGCTGAGGTAATTGATGAGATCATGCATTCTGCTCTCTACTAGAAAATCCTGAAGATGATTGTTCAGCTATCAATTTGGGACCTTAAGAGCACACGGGCTTTGATTATACAGCGCACCAGCAAGTCTACCTCTAAATTGCTAAAAAACATATATATGTTAATTTATTTTTTTGAGTGGTTTAGTTTGGAGTTCAATCTTGATGAAATGCTTTGGCATGATCTTTAACAAACTCTCTTTGCAAAGTATGGAGGATGGTGCTGAAAATTGGCAAAAAATAGTATTAATGGCTTGATTAATGTATCAAATATGGCAACCCCACCGCCCCCTAAAAATGGTAACTTAGATTACTGCGCAACAACTATTTTCAATAGTACTGATTTCAAATCACCAGTATTTAATTTATCGTCTTATTTCCAGTCCTGTTTTATTAGATTTCTTTATTTCATTATTTTATTACATTCTAATTATTTTTTTTTAAATTTACCGTCACATTACTTTCCGACAAAAAGAAAAAAGAATGAATAAACAAGAATCAGTAAATAAGCAAAGGAGAAAAGGGGGTAGAAAATATAAAGAGAAAATATTACAGTTGAAAATTACTGCATGGTTAAGAAAAAGGGACAGTAAATAAAAATATTAAATTAAAAAAATTAAAAAAAAAAAGAATGGGAAGATTGGAAATAAGATGGGAAAAAAAAAAGAAATAATGTTGCATATTAATTTATGTTGCACTGCATCAATCAGTTAAGTTGGGGAAGTTAATATTTTTCAATGCAAAATTTAGCATACTAATTTTACTATTACTTTATCAAGCCATGTATTTCTTTCAAATTTTTTCTGTCAAATTTGGCAGGATTAGTCCACCATACTAATGTAGCTAAAATACAAAAAGTGGGTCAAACTCCACATTCAAGATTAAGTCACATGGCAATATTGGCACTAGATAATCTATTAAGAGCACACTGAATTTTACAGAGGTTCAGATTGCCTTGAATAGCTTTTTTTTTTTACCTTAATAAATAAAATCATAATTTGAGAATTGCATTTTATTTTTATTCATGTTATCTTTACCCAACCTTAAAAATTGTACAATGATCTAAGACAGTACAGATTGTAAGAGGTAATACTTTCTCACGGCACTATAATTGGATCCTATGTGGATTAAAGAAACTTCAAGGTTTTACATATTTACTGAAGAGGGGAAGAATACCTTAGAAATATTCTAAAAGGACCAAAAATCAAAAATGAATGTTCTGACCAGAATATTACAGTTTCAGATCAAAACACCTATTTTGTTGAGATTATTGCTGCAGAAGGAGCAATAACTGCAGCAATAATGTTTGTTTTAAAAACAGAGTAATACAGGAAAGTAGCAACCAGGCAAATATGTCAAGCTGGGAACGTACCATTTTTTCCTGCTGCAGCCTCCAGCGCTTCTCCTTGGCTCTGGTATTCTGGAACCAGATCTGCACCACCTTGAGAGGCAAGTTGAGCTCCGTGCCGATCGCTTCGCACTCCATAGCGTTGGGGTGGGCACAGGTTTCATAGCATGATTGCAAGATGGACAGCTGAAGGCAGGACAGGTGGGTGCGTGGCCTGCGGCTGGCAGAGTGGGACAGAAAGCTGCTTTCCGACGGACTGGATTTCACGATGATCGGTGTGGACGGGCTCCCCGCTTTGGCGGAACCGGGTGTGTTTGGGCTGACGGGGGCGATGCTAGGGGTGGGAGGAGGGGGGATGGTGCGAGGTGGCGTGTGTGTTGGAAGGGCCAGTTGTTCTCTTGACAGAGTGTTGATCTTTATGGGGACTTTGGGGGTCCAGTAGTTGAGACCGTTTTGTTTTGGTGGCACTAGAGTGGAGACTGGAGACCTGTTGTTAATGGGAGTTGTGGCCAGCTTTGGTACCATGCGGTTAGCCATGCCCGGTCTGATCAACATTTCACTGTCATCCTCTTTCTCCTCGTCAGTTTTTTCTTCTTCACTCTCCTCTTCTTGTTTCTGGATGGGCCGTGGGGCAATTAGAACTGGTTCCTTGGGTGGGGAAAAGAGGACGGGGGTAGGGACTTTGGATGCAACTTTCAACATACTGACGTTGCTGCTGGCTTCAAGCTTGGTCTTTGGCACTGCAGTAACACTGCTGCTCACAGGAGACCCTGCAGTGGAGTTGGCTACCTCCTTGGGCTTGATGGGAACTGGGATCACTTTCTTCACTAAGGCCGCTTTTGCCAGCTCTTTCTCTGGCTCTTTTTCCATCTTTAAAAGTGTCCGAACAATTGGAGTAGCTGGGATGCCCCCGGTATTATTTGTAGCAGTCTTGTTTGAGAATATGGGCTTAGAAAGAGGCCATGTGAATTTGATAAGAGGTTTTCCAACAGCAGCCAAAGTGCCGTCGCTGATGAACCGGACCTCACCTTTCCTTTCCCTTGCCCTCATGTTCTGGAACCAGATCTGAACAACCTTTTTTGGAAGATGAACCCACTCGGCGATCTGTTCAAATTCGTGCTTCCCGGGATTAGGGTCTTTGAAATAGCAGCCATACAGAATGTCAAGCTGTTCAGCTTGAATGATGGTCCTTGAGCGGCGCATGTCCCGGTACCTTTTTCCTTTGGACTTCCTCTCTTGCAGCTCGGTCTCCTTCTCCCGGTCTCTCTCCACTTTCACAAAGGTGGTGTTTGTCCTGTTATCTGCTCTCATATAAATGTTCGACTTTGTCATGCTGCTGCTGCCGCTGCAGTTGACCAGATTTATTGGGCTATTGGATGAAGACACAGCAGTGCCGGGTTCTGGTTTAACCTGGACAACCACCATGCCTTTGGATGTGGGCCGGAGGCCAAGTCCGTCCAACAGCTGTCCCTTCTGCACAGATATTTTGTCGACAGATGAGGAGGACGAAGCATACTTGGAATTGTTTTTCCCTATGCTGAGATCCAGCGCAGATTCAGAATCATCTCCGTTGGACAGGTAGTGAGAGGTTTGGTTGTGGGAGGAGAGAGTTTGCGAGAGTAAAGAGCCAGGAAAGCGAGAAATTGTTGGGGAGTTTGGAAAGAGTGATATTTTGCTTCCATTGCTTGCCATTGAGGGAGCAAGGGAGAGAACATATGGGCTGAGGAACTGTGTAGAAAATGGAGAAATGGACAAAGGGATAGAGTGTAGAGCACCAGGGGGAATCTCAGTATGGTCCAACACTGCGGATTGCGCACTTGGAGGATCCCCTTGAGCCTCCAACTCCAGATCCACATCCGGGTCCTGTCTTTCCTTCTTTGACTCCACCTCGTCTCGCTCAAAATCGCCTTTGCGCTTTTTCTTCTTAGCCCTCTGAGCTCCTCCACCCTCGTCATCTTCGTACTCGTCCTCTGCATCAGAGAGGAACACAGTTGTGGAGCGTAGCACCTTTCCTCCAGCTGTGCCCTTGTCGCTGTGCATCTCCCGCTGTGCTTCGTCCTTAGCAGGGCTTTCAGAACCTTCTCTGAGCAATTCGTTTTGGCTTTCCTCATCAGAAACAATGACAGAAGTGTACATTTCGGTTTCTGAGTCGGACGTTAGCGCGGCGTCGCCACGTCTCTCCCTTCCTGATTCCCTCCTCTTGCATTTCTCTCTTGTGCCAGACAAATCCATGACCTGACTACTTGAAGCTTCAGCATCGTCGTCACCTTCCGCGATAATGAGAGAGTTTTCCTCGTCGTCGTAGTCGTTATCAGATCCTTGACTGTGTTTTGCAAATCCATCGATGTGTTTTTGCTCTGCTCTCCTTCTCTGCTTTGTCTGCCGGGCATGGCTCAACCACCTCCGCACCTCCTCCTCTGACAGCCCCACCTCTCTACCTAGTGCTTCACAGTCCTCATGAGGAGGACTTGCAGCATCCGCCTCACTTCGGGACTCAAAGAATGCCCACAGAACCTCGGACTGGAACTCTGACAGGACAGGAAGGTCTAAATGATTGGCCTCTGTGGCGTTGCAACGAAGATTAGTTTGGCTGCTGGTTAAGGCATTGATATTCGGGCTGGATTTTGGTGAATCACAAGGGGTGGTGCCAGATTGAGATTTCTGAGGGGTTGAATCGGGGCTGAGTGTAAGGTCTAAGTCCACTGGACTGAGGCTGGCCACAGACGCTGAAGGCGAGAGGTTGTTATTGCGGAGGCTCTTACCTGTGCCTGCCCGGGAGTGATTGAGGCAATTTTCTTTATCACCTTTCGAATTCAACTGATCTGCAGAGCCATCTCCATCTGTTGTGCTATCTTGATGTTCTTTCACCTTGTCGTCATTGCCGTCAACCTTCCCTTTGTCTTCTCCGTCTGCACACTGTGCAGATTCATCAACAGTTTCTCCTTCAGGTCTGTCTCCCTTGCTGTTCTCTGAAGTCCCGTTGTCCCCATTCTTGATCTGATCCGAGGACTTTTCGTTGCTACTCTGCCTCTCTTGCCCTTGCTCTTCCTGAGGGGGCTGCACGTGAGCTGAAACAACCGATGAGGGCCACTGGTTCTGTAAGCTGTTTAGTCTTTGGGTTAGTAGGGCTTGCTGGGCTGGGTTGAGGCCTACAAATGGCACGCACTGCGTAAGTAGCTGTCCTTGCTGGTTGTCTTGATGCTGCTGAGTTTGGGCTTGGAGCCCATTTAAGATCAGGGGCATGACCATGTGAGGCTGAGGCACGAGCTGAGGCGCAGTGGTACCGGGGGCGGCGCCCGCTGCGAACAGCGACGGGAGGATGGAATGCGACAGGGTGCTGGGAGTTGACGTGAGGAGGGTGAGAAAGGCAGAGACTGCCTGAGCTGAGGCCACCGGGGACGTGAGGAGGGAAGGAGCCACTTGTGAACCTGCGATCTGCTCTCCATCCTTCGCGCCACTCACCATCACCGTCGCAGGAGCAGCACAGTTGCTGGTGGTACCCAAGGAGCTGCCTCTGCTTTCAGAGGTCGTCACTACTGGGTTCGGAGCGCTGGTGTTGCCACTTCTCGAACTGGCAGCAGGTACTGCACCGTTTGAAACCAGGCCAGCATTTCTGCTGCGGGTCTGATGCAAAACAGATTTCATATGGCTCTCAAGGGTGATGGCGTGATTGTAGGAGACTCGACACACAGCACACTGGTAGGGCTTGTTCGATATGTATGGACGAGACAGACCCGCAACTGAGGAAGGCTGGGTAGAGCCTTCTGCACCTTGCTTTGCACTGCCTGAGGTCATCCTCTGCACGTGGGATGCAGAGGTATAATGAACACTCAAGGCAGTCCTGTTGGAGAAACTTTCCAAGCAGGCATTGCATTTGAATGAGCGGGTGCTTTTTTCAGCTGGAATGCTGGTTTTACCAATCGACTTGTCACTCGTGCCTGGTATTTCTGAGTTTTCAGTTGCATTTTGCAGTTTAGCTTCTGGGAGTGAGTTTCCCTCTTCTTCTAAAACCGCCTCAGCGTCACCTCCCTCCCGGTCCATTACGCTTTCCTCCTCCATCTCTTTGTCAGCAAGGGTCTGACTAGCGTCTGAACACTCTGTAGATTGGCAGGGGTCTGAATGGGTCTCTTCAGTGGACATCAGTTGTGAAAATTCAGCATCTAGGGAGAAAAAAAAAAGACGAAAAGACTTGACTTTCATGTTTTTGGATATACATCAACAAAATCAATGCTAATTTGCTGCTATCCCCATTTCTTAGATTTCATATTTTAAAAAAATTTAAAAATAATAAACGCCCAGTTTCAAGACCTGAACGAATCCAAATGATGGAACCATAAATTTAGCTCCAGAGCAAATTCTGAAGGAGAATATCCGGGCATTGGATCGTCACCGAAAACTAAAGTGAAATTGGGTTTTGCAGTAGAGAAAGTTTTGGTGTGGTCTAGACTTACAATTGATTTAGAAGAGGTGTGATGATCTTCTTGAAAACCCTCCAATGTGATTGAATTAAATGTATTTTGCCAAGAAGAGTGGGACAAAGTTTCACTAATGCAAAGTAAAGGACTCAATGCCAGCGTTCACAAATATTTCAAGGGCAAAGAGTGGAAAAAAAAAAACGGTTTGTTTTTCACATATGTTGGTCTGGAGGTTGTTTTTGTTTTTTTCTTATTTGATAGTCATTTGAAAACTGTCTTCTGTATATAGTCATGCCATCTTTTATATCAAAACTTGAATCTGAAATTTGACTATGAGACAAAAAAAAAAAAAAAAAAAGCAAAACCAATGAATGCATAAATACTTTCCACAGCACTACAGGATCCATATTTACTAGTCTGGGAATCCATCCAGTTAGTTTAAAATGCACACATGGATGATTATGTCATATCCACTTATGATTTAACTAACTGCAAGTATTCCCAACACTCACCTGTGGTCTCCTGAACACCTTTGCACTCCTCTCCTCCACCCGCAGCCTGTCTTAAAACAGCCTGTAAAAAGAGAAGGAGTCGGTCAGCCGAATTCCCATCACAAACTTGACTCTGCAGCAGCTCCTGCCAGATGAGCCGAATGTCATTATGTAGCACATTTGGGCGTGACTCAAGCAAGTGTGGTTATATTACACATAGCAAGCCTGGCTAGTCTTTAATTTGCAAATTACCCCGAGAGCATACCCCGTCTTTAATAGATCCACCAATACAAACTTGCTGTCTCCCCAACACTTCACAATAAGTGTTTTCTTTAAAGTTTTTTTTTTTTTTTTTTGTAACTTAATGAGGTGGCTCATTATTCCCAATGTGGTGTCCCCATAAACACTTTAAAACGTAGCCTATTGTTGTTCTAATAATAAACTGTGTTCACCTAAAGCTGCCAATCCTATCAGGATATTAACACATTTTGTGTTGCATCATTTATTCCTCTCGTTAATTGTCTCTAATGACTACTTTAACAAGTATTTCATTGCTAATTGTGAGTTATAAGCATTAACCAAAGGGTAATCTTAAGATTAAGAAAATTAAGCCATTTCAGTCAAATTTAAAGTTACAAGGCTTACGCAGATTTCACTAACTCCAATTAAAGACTTCTTAACCAATATTTTAAGACCATTATAAATGGAATTTAAGACCCATCATGACAGAAACGTACAAAAGAAAATCAATAATAAATAAATTGTATGGGTTGGCAATAGCAATAACCCAACAGCTATGTCAAACATTGTCCAGCAAACTGGCAATAAATATTCCACTTACCCATTACTACCATAATAGATAGCTTTACCTTTTCCACCATGTTAGCTATTCTTGCTGGTTAGCTAGCTAGCCATATTGATATCACTAGCTATTAAGCTAACTAGCGCAGGTACATTAGCAGTTAATCACTGAAGCCACAACCACCTTGAGTCACACAAAGCAGTGAAGATGTCTGCATGCGACTCAAGTTTTGCGCAACAGCAAAGTCCCATGAGAAAAAAATAAAAACTGCACCGATTATGATTAAATGACTCTGTCACAACAAAATGCAAGAACCCTGACCAACATATTTAAGGCCAACTTATTTTAAAATGAATTCAAGACGTCCAAGGGGTTTCATTTGAAATACTTTAAGGCACGAGCTAGTACCCAGAGTTAAAGCCTGTCGATTTGACCGTCATCTCTCAAGGTTGTACTACAAACATGCTTTTGAGTACGAACACGGTTCAAAAACATTCCAACCTGGGAAGATAAGAAACCGTCTTAGAATTGTGAATAATCTGTAGCCGCTGAATGATGACTTTAAACCTGCTTTGATAAGGCCCAACATCCCCTTGAAAGACTAAATGGCAGCAGCAATTGCTTCTCTAAAGTCACTGCTGATGTCTTCCCACCTTGGCGTTGTGTAAACGGAAACAACACTTCGAGACTACTACACTGCCAAAGCTCCTGCTTTTACAGGAAACATTGTCACACATGGTGAATGATTAGTTAATGAAGTGCTTTAATTAGATGTGTCAGGCTGCAACTTTTCTGCTTAATCCAAAAGGAAGCAGCAAGGTTTTTTTTTTTTCCTATTTTTGTTTAATAACACAAGATCATTTTCAATTTGTAGTAGTTTTTTTGTATGCCTCATGTCACATCTATAGCACCCAGATCTTTGACTTTCTTTCCACTGACTGCAATTATTGGGTTAAGCAATGTAATTAGACAGCAACGACAGTTAAAAAAGATTAAATCAAAATAAAATGAGTCAAGCCATCAATTATGACATTTGTAACGCAAGATATAGCGAACGGTCACATACCAAACTTACAATGTCCAGCAGTCTGTCCACACACGATGGAAGTACGCTGTGTTGCTCAGTGAGATGTAGAGACAAGGAAAATCTGTCAGGCTGCCCTTGTTGGCACAGCGGGCACAGCCACTTTGCAACTCCATTCCTTTCACTGCACACCGTCTCTCCAGGCTCCTCCTGACAGATACAAACGAATGTCAGTGAATCACGCTCCTCCTTCTAAAAATACTTTAGTGCACTTGTTGGTTAAGCCTCGTAGCGGGCCCGTTAATAGCTGGTTGATACTGGGGTAATTTCATCAAAGACTCTGAGAATGCATGTTGTTTATGCTCCCCACGGCTCGTTTCCTGGAACGTATTTCAACTTACAAATGAAAGTTGAAAGTCGCATTATTTTTCGAGCTGATTATCCCCCCCCCCCCTCGTATCCTTTGAAGTCGAAATGAAACCCTCTAAATAAAAAGGCATTCAACCATCTGAAGAGTCGATCCATAAGAAGGAGTTTATTTAGTTAAAATACAAACTAATCTCAGATCAGCATTACATTTAGACAGGTTATTCCGGCTTAACGTCAAATCTTTAGCCACACGAGTAGGCAAAAGTTACTCCTTTATATCCACCAACATGTTCTAAACTACTTTCAATTAGATGCTGAAGTGTCAGGGTAGCAAGTGCTGCCCCCACTTGTTGCTCTGTACTGCCAGCCATCAGGCTGGAAGGAGGATACTTTTGGTCTTGTTTTCAAGAAAATAAAGCTTTTAGTCACACGCACACACACACACACAAAAAAAAATAAAAAGATAAATAAATCAGAGTGTGGAAACTAAAAAGAGCACCCGCTATCCATAAAATTAAGTTAAAGCTGTTCTCTGGTCTGATAAGCAGAAAACTGCCAAACTACTTAAAAGTATTTTGTTGAAATAGCCAGGAACTATTATACAAAGAGTTGAACCTAAAAAAAAAATCCATAAAATTTATATTCTCCAAAATAAGCACCTGGAGATGTCTACTAACTTTAGAGGTTGACTACTCTCTAATATTGATCAGATATACGTATTTAAAAGAAATAAAACGCATGATTCTCAAGCAAGGTTCATGCCACCATTTATCCTCCAATCATCCGGTTGGTTATTAGGCCGCTGGCTGCACCGCCCCCTTTACGGAGTGCTTTGGCTTTGTTTGCAACATTTTCAATAAAGTAAACATATACAGGTTGTCATTTCCATTTTATTTTACTTTTGACAACAGAGCCAGAAGCAAATTCAAATAATGAATGTAAAAATAGTCCCGGCGAGCTCCGGTTTCTGCTAAAAGTGGCATGGAGGAGCTCATTTTAGCTTTCAGCCGTAATGTTGACTTTGAAAGACGAATGCAATCTGAATGCCGTTCCTTCACTTACAGACGTCGGTCAACTGACTTGTAAAATTCAAGCGGTCACAGTGATCGGAACAAACCGGAACGTGTTCAAATCGCTTAATAGTGTTTGTTGATTCACGGCAATTTATGGGAAAAAGGCAACAGCTCTTGTGATGCTGGGGTAGTCAACACTGTGTACAAGTTTAAGTGTAATTTGAAAGGACAGAACCACCCGGTTGTTTTTAGCTTTTAAAAACATTGAATCTTAATTTTTCACTTTAACACCTGTCGTTGGGACCATGTGTACTTTACACATTCAGAAAGAAGCCTGTGTCTTGAGAAGAACTCTTGAGAACTTTGCTAATTGGTTAGTTAAAGAAACCAGGTTATAACATTGTTTTTTTTCTTTTTATACCATTACTGCACTGAACGATCGCGTCTCTCTTTTTAATAAAATCTCTTAGATTGCAGTATGTAAATTTGTCTCTTGTTTGTTTTCCTATATAAGGTTATGATAGCATGGGATTGTCAGATTGGCCCATGTGCTTATGGGAGGTTCCCCTTTTTATTTGTTTGCCATAACCTGCTCAAATTTCACATTGTAATGCAAGAACCTGTCTATATAATGAGGTTCCCACATGGAAGAGCTAATGTTTTATTTCTCTTTTAATTCAAACTCAATTCAGACTAATATCAGAGCACATGTGCACCAACCTGTACTGCAAAAAAGAGAAAAAAAAGAAAAGAAAAGGAGAACAAACAAGGTAAAAAGAAATGCAAATTATGTCATGCAGCACTACTTCTGACAGATGCCACAAAAACACTGGGCCGTTTATTTTCAGATCTCATTGCTTCAACTCAACAGCATGCAATTGTATTCATTAAAAAAAAAAGAAGAAGACATCCGGCAGTAATGCATTTCAAGAAAACCGTAGATGCATTTTTCTGCCAGCATTAGTAATCACAGATGCAGCCAAAAACGCAACCCGTGCCGTGAGGAAAAATACCAACACAGCTACCACCTTACTTCCTACTCATGCCAATTAGCAAGCTAGCGGGGATATGTGATCGGATACTATTTCGATGAGCCTACCCCTGCATTGTGTACATCATATTTAATACTCCGTGACACATTTAACAATAAAGACCTCAACGTAGCAGCTTTTTTGGGTCTCTCTGCCTTTAGGAGGCTAATTAATGAGCAGTCTAATTAGCTATGCCGACCGAATCAATTAGCTAGCAAGCTAGGCTGTGAAGCCCCCCTGCAACGTCGCATTACAGCGCTGCTTGGAAATGCTCGTTAGCCGTTAGTTTACCACGAAATAATCCTGCGGCGACGGACACACTTCTCTAAAACTGCGAAAGAAGACGAGCAAAGCGTCTGCATAATCTCCAATCGGCTCTCGGTTTGGGCTGGGCCGTCGTTAAATTAATAAACAAAAGAGCCGGAGCTGTTAACAGCCGTGTCACTTGGCTAGCTAGCCTGTTAGCAGGCGCTGATAATTAACCGTTGCTCAAACTGCCTCCAACTGGGTGCTCTCCACTCCCTGGAAACAAACTCTGTCCGGGCCAGGTGGGAGCTGGAAAACATCGATCGAGTTAACCCGTGCCATAAAAAAAACGAAAACAAAAAATCTCTGACTAAAACTTCGGATTCAAACAAAAAAACAAAAAAAAAACAAAAAGAAAAACAACCTCGGCCTCTGGTTATTTCCTTCCCCCTCTGATTGTGGGCTGCCAATCGGGCATCTAGGGTTGCACCGCCCGCCGCCTGCTGCTCAGCAGCGTAAATGGAGGCCTAGCCTGACTAAAGCCATTTAATTAATGAACGTGGGCTCCGCTTACAGATGTGTTGGGAACACTCGAACCCCCTCCTCCCTCGCCGCCCAGTTAGACCCCCTATTTAACTGCGTCCTAGCGCTCGTTTCCACACCTTAAACACTTTCGGCGCAACACATTGGCATTTTAAACTCTTATTTAAGCAGCTCCCAACACGTAATTGGCGAGAGAATTAAACGATACACCCAAAAAAAAAAAAAAAAAAAAAAAAAGCTACTTGAAAGCGGAGTACGTGCGTCGCGTTCGCCTCGACGATGGGGGTGGTGCAGGGAGAGCAGGCGAAACAGAGACGGAGGGGGCAGAAGAAAAAAAAAAAAGTTTGGTATTTAATGTAGGATTTCTATTATGGATCGGATTAGTATCGGGGCACGATCCGTCGTTTTACTCGCTCGTCTAACAGTCGCAGGCCACTCTCCGCGCTCGAACGGGCACAATTAACCGACCGCGGATCTCGTTTAATTAAGTTCGGAGCAATTAGCTAATGCGTTTTTACCTGCATGGTCGCCGCTCCAACACGCACACACGCTTCCTCTGTGGATCCTCACAAGTGAAAAGTTTTCTTGCCTGCCCTCCCTCCCTCTCTCTCTCGCTCTCTCTCTGCTCTCCTCTGTTCTCCCCCTCCCGTCATTCGCCCTCTCTCCTTCCCCTCTTCCCTCTAGTAAACAGACCACAGCTCCCCCCAAGGCTGATTGCTGACATTCAGAGGGCACATGCGTTATGGAGGGCGAGAAGTGCCAAAATCCAGTAAATGAATAAGTCATGAAAGACTCCTATATTTCTCTCTTTCGCTCTCTCTGTCTCTCTCTCTATATATAGATAAAAACACAAATTAATAAATAGACATCTATTGATATGCGAATTAGGATATCAATAATGCATATTTATTTTATAGATTTTATTTTTTTTTGCTATTTATATTTTACAGGAATCTTGAAATAATTACTTAAGTGTCATATATAAATGATAAATTTTCATTTACTGATAGAGTAATTTAGAAATGCAACATATATATGTGTAATACATATGCTTAATTAAGAGCCAAAAATGCTAACCAAAGTAAAAGTGTGCTAATGTTATTCGATTTACCCCCCCACCCCCTAACAATACCAAATGAATTAATTCAATTGCATATCTTAACCGTAATTTTAGTCTTCTTTCTATATCAAAAATGTTGTTCTTATTTTACACCCCTTAAACTTGTTTAATGTATATTTTAAAATTACAAAAATATATATTTTTGGTTTCCTAGCAACAAATCTTTTATCATTATAATTATTTTATTTCAATTACATAGGGAATCGACCTTAAATATTAGAAGGAACTGCATGATTAAGATTTTATCCCAGAGGTCTTTGCATGTACTTTAACTAAATAAAGCTATACATGCTTTATAAACTTTATAGTAAGTTAGCATAGACCTAAAAATATTACTTGTATTAACAAAAACATGATTGTTTTTCTTACATGCAGCAGGCCTACATAATCTTAATTGTTTTAGCCTAGCCTACGAATTTCAATCAGTGACTTAATTCTAACAGTTCAATAATTAAAGACTGGTCTGAAATGGTCTTGACTGTGTTTTTGTTTCTATTTATGTTTTAATTTAAAGTGTAAGATTAAATATGTGTAACTTTTTTCAATTTGTTCCGAGTAATAATAATCATCATCATCATCAAAATATGGCACATTTATAATAATTACAAGTACATTTATTTATGATATACAGATATTTCTAATGCATAGAATTTTCTAATTTGTAGATAATGCTTTTGGGTCGAATTTATTTCTGTGACTGTAGCAGTTTTGGTCCTCCATACATGACTATGAAAGCCCTTATGTAACTCCACAGATATCACACATTATTTATCAGGAAGTGTTTAATGGCCAATGCAATTACCATAAGAACAAACAGCCCGGTCGCCTAATTTCCCCTTTACGACAAAACAACATATCGATGACCAGATCAGACGGAATGCCCTTTAAAATGAAACCATTCTTCATTCCCACTTTAAAAGGTGAATTATAAATGAGCCCTCATTCTGCCAACTTGGATCGTCACACACATTCAGACGAGTTAATTAAAGCTGAATAATGGAGCCAAAGCAGCAAAGCCACTGCTCGGCGCCTCCCGCGCGAATTATGACATGTTTTCAATCAAATGTTAGGTGTGGCGCACATCAACCAGTCGAGTGTGCGGAATAAATATTTATGAAGCGGCGGGGATTAAAACTGCACCATCTGTGCGCCTCTGCGCCGACGAGGCGGCCGCTGACTATCCTGAACACCTCCATAGGTGGCCCTTCATGCGCCTGAGCAAAAATAGATTCAGCTTACTGAATTACCATTAAAACTCGGGCTTTGAGTCAGAAAAGCCCGAATTGAAAGGTCGTCGCCTGTGAAGGTATGCAGATTTTACGGTATATGTTTCGGACCGTTCGTAGGGCAGGTGTGTTGTTTTATTTTATTCTAATTACTAACCCAACAAAAATGACTGCATTCGTAAATACCGTAAGTTTGTTTTTGTTTTTTTTTAGCCGACCTGTTCATTTAAAAACTATGGCTGGTTTGCTCAAATTATTATTTTTCTCAAAATTGAATTAAATAAAAAGTTAATTGTATGTTAGAGTTATTTTGTATTTAGAACGTAACACTGGTAAAATACATTAGTATATTATGACATGAAGTGTATTTGTGCTTTTGCAAAGCACCAATATATGCTGCTTTACCTCCATCATAAAACATAAAAGCTGGATATTCACTTTCAAAAGGTGCATGACAGGTAAGCACCATCAGTTTGGCTGTTAACCAAAACCTGTTTCAGAAGAGCTTGACTATTTGAGAATAGATCTTGAGACTGATACAGCTTTCAAGTTCAAAAATGAAATTAGTAGTTTTAAAATAAATAACATGAAGATTCTGTAGAAATCGCATTGTGATTTTTGATTGTTCTGGAAAAACAAGGAGAAATTGGATACTATATAAAAAGAAATGCCCATCTGTTTATTGCTGTGTTGTAGTTCTGTCCTTTAAAGTCTGGAAGCACTTTGGTTTTTTACTTGGAACCATCTCTAGGCTGATGTTGCTGTATTTTCTTTAGATGAGCGTGGAAGTGGAACAAAAGTTTTTATTTGACTCTGACACCCTGAAAGCGATAGAGGACATCGGAGGCAAGTATAAGAAATGCTTTATATGAGCTGACTGATAATTTCCCAACTCTTGGTTTGCACCTGTAGCCATTCCAGACATATTCAGTTGAATTTCATTAGTTTTCACCATCGATTTCTAACTTTATTTTCCTTTTTGCAGATTGTATCGGGCAGAAACAGTTTCACGATCAGTATTTTGACACCCCGGATTTTCAACTGACGTTGAGAGACGTGTGGCTGCGCAGACGGAAACAATCCTGGGAGCTCAAGTGTCCGATAGAGCCGGTCAATGGCGCCGCAGAGCCAGGAAGAGAACAGTCTCTGTGTACTCGATACAAGGAGATCACGAATTTGCCTGATATTTACCAGAGAGTGAAGGAGGTGATTAAAGACACACGTGAGGACTGCGACGTGGACTTTCTCCCTTCTGACGAAGACAACTCCTGGCTGAGCAAGTTGGAGCTGTGTTGCTTCGCAGAGTTCACCACAACACGGAGGTCATTTACTTTAAAGGGAGAGGATGGGGTTAAGATAGATCTAGACCAAGCTGACTTTGGCTACCATGTGGGGGAGATAGAGGTCCTTGTTCCAGAGGGGGGAGACATACAGTCTGCACAAGAAAAGATCAGACACACCGCTCAGAGGCTGGGTGAGCTCAAAGCTGTCAGGCTATCTGTGTTCTCTGCTTTACTTCTGTAACATGATTTTTATCTTTTCTGGATTAGTGAAGATTTTTTCTTCTGGTTCTTTTTTTTTTTCTTCCCCCATTCAGGTCTGAACGAGGAGAGGCGAGTCGAAGGAAAAATGACAGTTTACCTTAAAAGATATCGTCCAGAGCAATATGCAATACTGCTGAGCGCGCACGTTTTATAGCAAAAAAGTACTGCACACTACCACTGATTCTAATAGTCCCTCACTGTACTTGGTCATACTTTACAGGCCTAATGTCATTATTGGATAAGCAGAGTGGATTGAATCGAAATGCAGTTTCCGGGTAATTGTAAAAATGCTTGAGAATGAGCCTGTCATGAAACTGCAGTTGCTCCAGCCGAATGAATGTTCTTATAAATGTCATTGCCAGTCACAGCAGTATGTGAACTATTCATTCTTCCAAAAAGGGTAATCTATTTTTATCTGTCAATTGGAGATGACACGCCCACTCTTAGAGACTGTTGACTGCATCTTAACGTAGAGCAGGTTAGCACTGCACTCCTGCGACAATGCAAACAGTATGCTGACATTGCACACTATATATTAAATAACTAATTCTTATGTCTTTAATGCTACGTTCATGTTCTTGTCATCTAACAGCCTGCTCTATTACAATTCATGTTGCTATGGAGCCATATTCGAAGTTGATTAGCATCTGCTAGTCCGGTTCTGGTTAGCATCACTAACTTGCTTTTCTTTTTTTTCTTTTTTTTTTTTTCACAGTAACCTCTACAATTATTTGTACCAATGGTAAATTTAAAGAAGCCTAAAAATAGCAAAGGGCTTTTATGGATTTCTAAGATGTCACTTTATTAGTCCAAATCAGGGGATTTCCTTAAGTAATAAAGTTTGCTGAGCCTTTAGAAGAGAAAGCGCCACAGATTTTCCATCATTGCTAACAATAATGCCAAACTTTACTGCAAATATTCATTCTTTTATTCACCTCAAATCCATGTGGAGGGATTGTTTTTCTTTTGACAAAAAGTCAAATAGTCCTTTGATGGTATTTTTCTAATATTTTATCTAAATCAGTTTGTAAGAAGATCTCAACTTATGGTCATTAAGTTTGTCTTGAACCTTTTAGAGATCCCTTTGACTGTACGTACAAACGCATTTAGATGAGGATCTGCCGACTTATCAAAATTCGGAGACTTTTGGAGATCAACTGTTATCTCATTCGCATGTTCCTTTGTAATTACCATTTTGAAGAGTGCAAGAAAAAACTTGGCCTCTGCGTGTTGGCACTTATACACCAAAGAAACAAAGTTTACCTTGTAATATAAATTACAAAAAAGCTGCAGTAACAAGTTTATGAGAATTCTTAGATGTGTCACCTCTGATTTTGCTAAAATAATTTCTTAATGCCACCCCAGTGCATTACGCATACTCAAATTAAAGGCTACTCACTACGCAGTTAAACAGGGTTTCACCAAGTCACGTTTGCTGCCATGTGCACTAATTGAATATCAAAAGCAGTCGCTATTATAAACCAAAGTTACAAAAAAAAACTGCACCATGCAAACACCGTATTATGTGATTTTCTAACAGTGCAGCACTGCTCAAATAAACCTGTAGCTCTGACAGTATTTTAGCATTTTTTCATCTTTTTTTTTTTAAAAAGGTTCTACCTCAGTAACTTCCCCATCTTCAGATGAACGCTATATGAACTTGAATCGTTTAGTGAGAAGGAGAACAGCAACTACAATGATGGTAGATAATTTAGGGGAACAAGAATAATTATGTTTGATGGCTATTTTTGGTTAACCAAAGCAGCAAGTTTGTAAAGGAGGAAGTCTCTCTTGATAATGAAGCTCGAATAGACAATGCCCTTTGAGGCGTCTGCTCAGTCACTCGCCCGTGTCTCTTAGTAAAGGTTCCAGGGCTTTATATGTACGCCAATGTTCTAAAGGCAAAGCTTTAACAATTCAATATGAAGTTTACAGATAATGTGCAAATTGTCAAGAAAAAAAAAACAAAAAAAAAAATGAAAATTTAGTAGTTGAGAGTATGACAAATGAATTGTCACTTCAGACTTATTACAATTTCACTGTGTGATGACGCAAAATTGCATTTCTCTTCTCTGGAGAATTTTGATGAAGCGGAGCGGAGGTGTCGAAAGAGCGGCCCGGAGACCATTTGCGGCGGGCTGAATGGTTTTGAGCAGCCCGCGACCACAGCTGAGCAATGTCACAAATTTGTGACCAAATGTCACCAGCACAGGAAGTTGATACAACACACAATTCAAAGGAAACGTTGCAGCGTGAAGTTTTCACTGATGTGGGGTCTCTGAAACAGGAATAGGACCGATTGAAATCTTCTGAAAACATGCGAGGTGCTTCACAAAAGTAATCTTTTTTTTTTTTAACTAACTTTTTTTTGTTTTGTTTGTTTTTTGTTTTTTTTCTTGCCACATCCAGTGACAAAACCAGCCTTGGGCGGGCAGCCGCTTAAAATGAAAAAACACCTTGGTTCTACAATGATTTACAAAATCTGATTTTTCTGTTTAATTTAGTGCTTTTTAATTTTTAAAAATAATCAAGTGGTGGTGCCTGTGAATGCTTTCAACTTTTCTGGCCCACATGTGTATAAGAATTTTTTCAGTCGTTCGTCAGCAATGGGTTTCCTCCTGCCGAGTCCCCAACAGTGGCCAACTTCTGTTCTGGCTGATTTGTGCCAGAAGTGTCAAGCACAGATAGTTTTACGATTTTATTCTGAACCATCAAGACAAGTTTTTTCACCCTGATTCGCAACTTTACCTGCTGGTTTTTAAGCCAGTTGAACAGTTTCCCCCAACGAGGTTTAAATCAGGTCAAGATGAGGTCTAATGCCAGCGCAGGTACTGTTGGACAAAAATTTCCTTTTGAAACAGAAACTAAATCTGGATTAAAGTCTTGTGGAGAACGGAGCCTTGCGCTAAATAAACAAGATGAATTAAACTGGCTTCTACTCGTCCAAACTAGCTCCGGTGGGGATTAATGCAAAAACCTGGAATGGCTCTTAACAAGTCTATCAGTCTAAGTCTATAATTTCTACGTACCTGGGGTTAAAATGGCAGCACAAAGGAGTGCAAACAATAAAAACAAAAGCCTTAAGACATCTTCAGTCACTGAAGAAGAAGAAGAAGAAAAAAAACACACCTCTGGGGGAAGTAAAGGAAACGGTTGCATGAAAATCCATTTATCCATTAATGGGGCGTATGCTGGAAGTCAACGAGCAAGAGCCAGGTCACACCCTGACGTGTTTACCTTCACAGAGTTGGAGAGATGCAACGCATACTGTTGGGTTACTTAATAAGCACACCGCAGATATTTCTGTGTTGTTGTTTTATTAGATTTTTTTTTTTAAAGCTACCATCCCAAAACCTGTGGCGTTTTGAGCCCTTGCAGTCTAGCACTTGAATCCAGCTGATGAAAACAACCACACAGCTTTGGAGTTATACCCAGGTCCAAAAATATTTTGAAAAGTAGTTTCTTTAAAAAAAAATATTTTTAATCACACTAAATCCTCTTTGCAGGCTTAATTTCTTCCTCCAGAAATTCAGCGTCTTCTGGACTGGAGTCCCTCGTTGATTAGCCTGTTTTCACCCTTAAAACCAGCCCAGATGTTATTGTATGTACTTCATGTTAGCTCCTGAACCTATTTACTCTAAACTATCTGTCTTTATTAGATTATGCCTGTTTTGAGAGGGGCCACTGAATGGTTATTTGCATAAAATCTTAAATTTACCTCCAAAAAAACCATGATGGTAACAAGGAAGACCTAATGATCTACCCTTCTTAAAATATGCATTTGGAGAAGCAGCCAAGAGGTTGCAAAGTCATCATAAAGTGATGAAAAAAAAAACAGAAAAAACAAAACAAACAAAATAAATATATATATGTATATCCACAGTTCAGATGAGAGATTCTGTTGACAAGAGAACTTAATAACTTAACTTACTGCACAAATCTGGTTTTGGCTGAGGAGTGGCAAGAGGACAGCAATAAAAAGAACAGCGTACAGTTTTCCACAGTCTGGGAACGCTACTTGAGATGCCCTCTGAAAATGCACGTAATTTCCCTTTCTAATAGCTCACAAGCTAAATATATTTGAATACGCATGAAAGTGCACAACGGATGCTGCCTCGGCACTACGACACAAGCTGTATTTTTGACTGACTTTGATATTTCTGTTATTGAGGGAACAGGTAATCAGGGCCAAGGAAAATGAATTGGCTCTTCTAGATTTGCTGTCCATTTTACTGACTCATGGAGGTTCAAGAAGCCCAAATACAAGCCACACTCTTCAGAAAACACATGATAGAGTTTTCTTTCTATAGTTTATAAACAATAACAACAATAATACTACTAATAATAGTAATTATTATTATTATTATTATTATCATGATTATATTATTATTAATATATTATATTGTTATTATTATATACTTATATGATTATTGATTATATAAGTATGATAATATTATAATTATAACAATATAATATAATAATAATAATAATAATAATAATAATAATAATAATAATAATAATAATAATAATAAATGTGTTGTCTGTCATGAAGAAGCTCTATAAAGCTTGTAGGGACAAACAAATATACTTTTGAGAAAAAAAATCACAATCTATTATGAATAAAGTAACGTGTCGGACGTAATAAACGTTGCCTGGATTCATAATATTTGCGTAATTCCCGTGACACGTCGTCGAGGTGTAAAAGTTATTTGCGCTCTCAGGTTATGTGACGACAGCTGGTCACGTGACCCGCAGGGTTTTTTCACACTTTTGTAAACAACATGGCGATCGACGGAGTGGCCCAGCTTGCCCACTGATCGAACCCCGCGCTGCTGTGGTAAAACCCGCTCGCTCGCTGCGAAAACAGCCCCCAAGCATTGTGTGGTCGACCGGGCTGAAAATCCCGGTCCAGCCGCCGAACCCAGCAGGAGTTGGACCGACGAGCTGTCAAGAGGACTGCCCATCGGTAGCTATTGTTGTCGTTAGCAACTTTAGCTAACTCCTCCAAATCTGCACCGTTTTCATGCAGCGCGCACACACGGGATAAATGTGACGGTAGATTCTGTTTGGCGAACCACTGAGGTAGTTTGGGTTTAAGAAGTCAAAGTAAACAAATAACTTGTCAAAGTGGCTCCTTTAGATGCAGCCTGCCATTACCTAACGCTTCTTTTTTGTTGTTGTTTTTTTTTATTTCCTCCTAATACACACGGTGTTCTTCACCTGACCTCTGCAAAACTTAAACCCAAAATTGCCCCCCCCCCACAAATAAAGTGTCCTAACTCTCTGTCTCTGCCAGGCCCTCTCAGTCTATGGGCTCGCAGTCCAGTTCTGGGATGTCTTGTGGAAGGGGCTCTTCCAGTGGCAACCCAGCAGACCGGTCTGAAGCAGCAGAACCGAGCCAGAACCAGAACCAGAGCCAGAGCAACAGCAGCAGCAGCGGCGGCAGTAGCGGCGGCAGCAGCAGCCGAGGCCGCAGGACGGCTGACAGGCAGCAGAGCGACAGGCAGTCCGCTTTCGAGGAGGACGTGGATTTAGCTGAAGTGCTGGCTTACCTACTGAGAAGGTGAATGTGTCAGGAATTCATTTCTATGCAACAACAACAACAACAAAAAAAAAAAACAAGCGCAAAGACACTACTGAATAATTGGTCAACTCAGGGAATCCAATTGGCTCTGTAAACTCACATAATGGCACTAAAACGACCTACTTCCTGGTTGCTTATATTATGTAGGTCAGCAGAGTCCAGTTGACACACAGAATTCCTATCAATGAAAGTGTGAATGGCAGGGCTATCACTTTCACGAGGCTGTTACCATAGAAAACAGTGGAGCGTTCACATCCTCTGTGTGAATAAAGTAAGACATTAAAAGACGAAGAAACCGTTGGATGTGGAAGTTGCAGTGTCCCTTCCAAAGCGTGTTTGTGGCGTGGGCCACGGTAACCTACATTCTGACGGAATGTTTATGTGCTGAAAAAGAAAGAATTTGTAATTAAATCCAGTTCTAGAATATAAAACTACTGGCTTGTTCACACAAGGCATGGCTTTGCGCCATTGTTAATTTAATTTAATGGCTGTAATTTAATCGCAAAACAGTAATTTTATACCTGTTGACTCCGCTGCTGATATGCTTATTAAGATTTAGTCTCTAAAAAAACCCCAAAAAAACCCTTCTCCCTCTTTAGTTAAATTTTACTTCTTTATTTCTTTTACTCTATGAGTAAAAGAAATAAAGGTAAAGTGAAGTCAAATGAAACACGGTTTTGAGCTTTTCTTTTGTTTGGTTTTTTTTACAAACAAGAAGTAAAAATATTCCCACATCATGATGCTGCCACTACCAGCTTTTCACCGATATTGTGAGCCAACAGTTTTCTTTTTAGGCGGCGTTTTTGTTCTATAGCAAAAAAAAGTAAATTGATCTGATGCGAGTGGAGGACCTATTGCTGGAGGTGTGCTGCGTTACCTGCATGGTGTGAAACCGCAAGCTGGACCGAAAGAGAATAAATAAATAAATAACATTTACAGTGGATGCAGCATCTGCTGTGACGAAACCAACATTTTCCTCCTCTGTTGTTTTTCGTGCGCGCTTCCAGGAACCTCTGTGACCTTTGCACTCCTTGGCAACACTGAAGGTTACATTTGTATGCAGTGTGAACTCGTGACATCTGGAGTATATCGGCCGTTTTGTGATATTTTTGTTACACAAACTGATATCCGTCCACTTGACAATATTCTTGTACTCCATTTTTGGTCGAGCACAAAATGTGTGACAAAAAAAAAAAGTGAAATATTTCAACGCAATTTCATACATTATCGTAACCTGGAAATGACTAAGTGTGACTTTTTTGCACTTATCTACTTTTTGAGCTCCTCCTTGTTCACCTTGTAACAGAGGAAAACACTGAATTACATATACAACATAATTTGTATGAAGGATTCTATTTTTGGTGCATCTTCCCGTCAGTATTCTTGCGTGGACGTTGATAAATGTTGCCTTTTTGTGTGCAGGGGCCAGGTCAGAGTGGTCCATGGCCATGAAGCTACTGGACTGCAGCTGGTCCAGTCGTACTCTGACTCCGATGAGGACAGCGACGGAGCCTGGGACGGGCGGCTGGGCGACCGCTACAATCCGCCAGGTAGTCTCCTCACGCAGCTCCGTGGGAGCCAGCCAAATTCTCGTTTTGGTCGTCTCTTCTCGCACAACCGGTTGTCCCCGTTTTTCAGAACTGCAATTTTTGAGTAGAAAGTTCTTGAAAACTATAGGAAGGTACAAATAGACTGATTTGTATGTCTCAGAAGGACCCAGTTCCAGAATTTTTTTTGCTTATTAGACTGCGTTTCTTCCCGTCCAGTGGACTCCCAGCCCGACACACAGGAAGTGGACCGCAGTGAGATCCGAACGCAGATCCTCCTGGCTACGGCCTCGTCCGCCTTGAAAAGCCGACACAGTTTCACCCACATGCTCACAGAGGTCTGACCCCGAAAACAAAAACATAAATAAAAATGGCAAAATATCAAACACGAACTTGCTTTATGTTAAACATGATTATAAATACATATTTAGCAGAGTTTAATTGTGTGTGTGTGTGTGTGTGTGTGTGTGTGTGTGTGTTTTTGTCAGGTAGTAATTGTTTATTAACTGTTTTATGCCCAGAGAGAACAAGGCAGATGTAGAGGCTCCAGTTTTTCCCATGGAGAGTGCAGCCGTATCCGCACAAAGTGAGTATATTCCCCTATATTCCCACTCAAAAAATAAAATAAAAATTGGTAAAATATATGTATATTCACTACAATTAGATTTTTATGCACTGAACACAATGAGGACTTTTCTGACCCTATTCTGACCCTTTCCTCTTCCTCGCAGTTTTCTGCCAAACTACGTGTCCCACAAGGATACTTACCTGCAGAAAGCTTTTTGTGGAGTGTACAGTGAGGAGGGCAACATGTTCCTCTCCGCCTGCCAAGGTAAACAATACGGCATCTGACATGAGAACCCAGAGGAAATGATCCTGGAATTATTTGCAGTTCTTGTTTAAAAGCCATTTTCTTTTGCCATTTCCCCCCCACCCCCCCCAATTCCTCATTTAGTGCATACTTCTGTTTTTATTAGGTTGCTATTTTGGAAGTAAACAACACAGCTGCCACCTTCCTCCCTAGTCATTTGATTTTATTTGTTTTCCTCATTAAAATGCTCACTGTTGATGTGCTGCTGCAGGCACCGAAGAAGGAGCCTAATACTGGCGGTAAAGCTCGACTGGGGTCCTGAATCTTTTATCTTTTAAATATAATTGGGACCTAAAGGTCGCTCAGTGCAGAACGAAGAACAAATTAGCCAGCTTTTACGTCAAGCGTCTTTTCTTGACAGCCAGGACGCTTGAATGCACGCATTCGTGAATCTGCACTTCACAAAAGAGATTTAAGAATACCGAAGCAAGATATCATCCAGAAAGTCAAAACTGGGTGATGCAAATGGATTGTGGCTCTTATAGCATACAGCCAAATTAATTTAAAAGACAACAAAGTCGATGTTTTGGAGTGGCCATCGCAAAATCTTTATCTCGGTCTCAAAGAAAGCTTTGTGTGCGATTGAGGCGGCCTACAAACGCAACTCAGATACACTAGTGGGGCAAAATTACAGCAAACTATTGTTACAGAAAATAATAACAACAACAATAATAATAATAAATAGCTATATAAAGGTAATGTGTCATTTTCTATTATCAAAACCTGGAAATGTTTGAGTTTCAGCAGTGCAAATATAAGTTGTTTGTCTTGTAGACCAGAATATCCGGCTGTACGACACCACCAGGGGGCGCTTCCACCTGCAGCGGACAGTGAAGGCGCGCGACGTGGGCTGGAGCGTGCTGGACGTCTGCTTCACTCCGGATGCTCGCAACGTGCTCTACTCCAGCTGGTCTGATTACAGTAAGGCCAACTACTTTTAATGACCGAAAATGGACGTTGAGACAAACGGGAGACACTTGAAACACTGTCACACCATGGAAGGTATTCCCCGAGTTTAGTGACCACGTCTCGCGTTTTTTCCACGTGGGTCGGAATTTTCTCGCCAATTCCTGAGACGCGGTTTTGGCGACGCTTTGTCTTACGGATTTTTAATCGGTTTTGACTTCTCTTTCAGAAGGACATAAAAGAGCAGCACGGAAAAACTACGATTCTGTTTTTGTTGCGAGTCTTTATTTGTTTACATGTAACGCAGAGGCAAAGTCCTGCTGGTTCTTCGGAGAGCAGTTGCTGTAAAACAGATTTTACAGCAACTGCTTGTAAAATCTGTAAATCAGTAAATAAATATTCATTATTTACTGTTTGAAGTTCTTACGCTCACACATGTTTTACAGATGATGTTGTTCGGATCATGACTCGTCCCCTTTCTCTGATTTCCTCATCCGTCGTTCTGCTGCAGAACTTCAAAGTGATGTTGCTGACAGCTGGGTCGATATTTCGCATCAGTTGTTAATGTGAAAAAGTGCAGGCCCCGCTAATCCACCTCATTTGCTTTTGCCGCTTCTCCTTAAATAACATAATCACTAGTCATTCAAATAATTAAAAGTCATCAGAATATAAATGTGGATCTAAGCGATTTTTATTTGAAACAAGAAAGTAACACCAAAATAAATGAAATATTCATTATTTGTGCAACATATTAGTGTTTTGATTTTGAAACCCAAACCTAAAGCTGTGTTTTGAAAATATATAATAATTTGACATATTTCTTAAAAGTGTATGAGATAATCTGTGGAAAGAAAAAAAAAATTAAGCTTCTTCACCTTTTCCCTGTGGTCCTACTGCCGTATGCAGGAAAACACGGCTGACTCAGAAGCAACCAATCAGAGCCAGGAGGAGGAGGGTCATAGTGCTGTCAACCAATCTCTTGTACAAGTTACAGCTGCGCTAACGGCAGAGAAACAACTTATCGTTCCAGGGAACCTTTCTATCCGCCGTCATTGGTGGTCATGCTAACTAGCCTGAGCATTCACGGTAGGCTCCGCTGTGGGGAAGGAGCTGTCGCGTAGGATAAAGCAAGGTGGATGTGAGCAGCGCACACATCAGCTTGATTGAAAGCGCTAAGACCCTCCTCTTGACTCTCATTGGCTGTTTCTGTTCCAACTGTGTATTTCTGCAGATGGCTGGACTTTCTTTTTCCTATATTACTGCTCTCATATTATTTTGTAAGGCCATAACGGCAGAATGAATAAATGTGTAAAATATTATATTTTATACATAAATGCAGATAAAGTACGTATTTCATATCATAAATTTTTTCCCCCAAACATCCAGATTTGTCTTTTAGGATGAGTGGCACTCTCAGGGAAATGTTTGTTCTTGTGTAAACCTCACTGTGAGCTACCGAAAGCCATCCCATGCCTATCCCGAAATCTTTTCTTCGACTGCCGCGATAAAGAACATTTGGTTCTCACACGCTCCCTTTCTGTCTCTGTCTCTCCCACAGTTCATTTGTGCAGTATAGATGGAGACAGTGAAAACCACACCGCCCTGGACCTCAAGTTAGTGTTTCCCCTCATAGTAACTTATAACATTACAAAGCAGGTAATCTATCACTCCGTACCCGCCTGGCCTCCTTCAGCTCCCCCTTCATTTCCACCCGGATGAATGACGCTGTCAGCAGCTGTCGCCCCATCATCCGTCCTGTCCTTCCTCTCCGAGTGTGTCTGTGTCCCTCTGTCTAACGTCGAGATCATTCATTCAAATTCATGTCGCTGTTTTTTAAATTTATTTATTTTTGATGTGCAATATCACTTGGTAGGCTGCAAGGTTGGGATTTACTGCTTTGTGATAATAACGTGTGTGTGTGTGTGTGTGTGTGTGTGTGTGTGTGTGTGTGTGTGTGTGTGTGTGTGTGTGTGTGTGTGTTTGTGCTCTGTAGTCCAGATGAGAGGAGGTTCTGTGTGTTCTCGCTGGCTGCGTCAACAGATGGCAAAGAGATTCTGGGCGGGTGAGTCCAACTCGCTGTCACGCGTCAAAGCAGTGACTGACAGGCAGCGCTGAGAGCTCTTTTAAGGAAAACTGAATCCGTTGTTGCGGCTCCTTGTCTTGAAGGGAGCGCACGCTGCTTACTTCACCAGTTAATAAGGAAGGATGTAAACTGCTTGGAAGTCTCGAGCGGGAATGTATTCAGTTTTCCCGTCTTGTGTTTTCAGAGCAAACGACGGCTGCCTTTACGTTTTTGATCTTGAGCAGAATAAACGAACGTTGAAGGTGAGTGAAGGTCGGTGTGCTTGTTTCTCATTTCGGGCGAAGTCGGACATGAGCGTCTATTCTAAATGTGACACATAGGAAAGACACTGGCAGACTGATTTGGTACTGAAAGTATCATCCTGTTTGGAAGTTTCGTTGGTTGGGGAAATGGGGTTTATGGGATGATGGGTGGAGCTAAATACAAGGCAATCATGGGAAAAAAAACCTGTTATAGGAGCTACAATGGAATGGGTGACATCAAAATACTCTAATAATAATAATAATATTAATAATAATAATAATTGTTCCAAGCTTAAATCCAATGGCGAACATAACTTTCTCCTGACTTTATAATTGGAGACAGATAACCTCCATTTGCTCCTATTGCCATCTGCAGAAATGCACCGCTCCCAGTCAGAAACAACCAATCAGAGCCAGGGGGAGGGTCTTAGTGCTGTCAACCAATGTACACGCTGCTTAGTGTGCTAAGGGTGAAGAAACAACTTGCCGTTCCAGGAAAACTGTTTATCCTCCATCATAGCTAACTAGCTAGCCACAGCACATAAGTGAGAAGCCAGAGGACCTCGTTTTTTTTTTGTCACACATTATCTGTCTCGTATTATAATATGAGGACATACTGACAGTTTCAACAAATATGTAAAAAAACCCATATTGTTTATAAAAGTTACATCCTCCAGCTTTAAATATCGCTGCTCTGCATCTACCTGACTGAGCTTAATCTATTTTGCGAAGAAGAATGGCATGAACACGTAGCGTCTACTCCAGATGTACAGCGCTGGCACAGAGAAAGCGCTTTTAGCGATCATTAATCGACCAAGGTCTCCCGCAGTGTCAGACTTTTCTCCAGTGACTAGTCATGCTGCTGCACAGAGTGCATCTCAGGATAAGAACCAAACTCCCTCTCCCCTCAGCTTCACCCTGCGGAGCAGCCAGTAGGTGACTCCCACCATCTGCTCCATCACCGTCTGAGTCCGTCCCCACTTCTATCTGTGTTTTGATTTGATTATTACATGTCGCCCCTAACAACCAGCTCTCTCTTTTTTGCGGCCCCCGCCCGTCCCCAGATCGATGCCCACGAGGACGACGTGAACGCGGTGGCGTTCGCCGACAGCTCGTCCCAGCTGCTCTTTTCTGGCAGCGACGACGCTCTGTGCAAGGTGTGGGACAGACGAACGCTGCGAGAGGACAGGCCGCAGCCCGTCGGACAGCTGGCCGGCCACAGAGACGGCGTCACCTTCATCCACAGCAAGGTGGGTGGCACTGCTGCTCCGTCGGCCCGTCGTCAAAAAAGCGGCGCCGTTTCCGACATTCGGCTCACGCGCCCTCAACTCTTCGTTGCGTTTCGTGTGTCAGGGCGACGCTCGCTATCTCATTAGCAACTCGAAGGACCAGTCCATCAAGCTGTGGGACGTCCGGAAATTCTCACCCAAAGAGGGTTTGGCTGCCTCCCGCCTGGCAGTCACCCAACAAAACTGGGACTACCGCTGGCAGCAGGTTCCCCAGAGAGGTGAGGACAGGGCTGAGGGGGCTCACTTAAGTAAATTAGAACTTCGTCTAAAAGTTAGTCAAATGTAGTAATTCAGCTTAAAAAAAAAAAAAAAAGCAAACCGAGGTACGCATTTAAATAATTTAGTTCTGTTAATTTGGATGATGAAAACTGAAAATTAAATTAGACCAATTAAAAAGGGGCACAAAGAGCAAGAGTTCACTGCAAACCTGAGAGGATTGCGATGCGAAGCCCAAGCCTGTTGCAATTAATCAAATAATCAATTAATCACATTATGAATAAAAATGAGCTTGATCATTTTCATTCTGATGATTAAATATTTTTCAAAGTGCAGTTTTGTTTTTGTTTTCGTTTGCGTGTGCTTTTTTTTTTTCTTCATTTCATTATTTGTTTATGTTTGTTGTGTTTTATTTTGGACATTTAAAGTATCTTCCAATTTCAGTGCTAAGTTTTTTTTTCTTTTTACAAAATTAAAGTTTATTGAGTCTCGAGAGGGAAAATTTGCATTATTACCACTTCTTTATATTATGCCTTCAAAAATGGCATCAAAACAACAATATTATCATTTATCACAATAATTACTGACGATTTATCATCTAGCAAAATGCACTGTTGCAAAAGGAATTTCAAGTGTAACAAATCCTTCATATGATTTTAAATCCAGTTATTCAGATTAATGAACGATTTTTTTGTAATACTTGAATTTACAAGAGAATACCTTATTGATAAAGAGTGTAGCTTGATAAGGTTAAGTGTAAAATTCAGATCATTTGTGTGACGACTCGTAGAAGTGGCAAACATTCAGCCTTCTCCTACATTAAACGTTCACATTTTCAAAATCCGTGTTTTGGACTCGCAGCCCTGAAGAAACACAAACTGACCGGCGACACGTCGGTGATGACCTACCGCGGCCACGGCGTTCTGCACACGCTCATCCGCTGCCGCTTCTCGCCGGAGTTCAGCACCGGGCAGAGGTTCATCTACTCCGGCTGCTCCACGGGAAAAATCGTCAGTGAGTCCTCGTTCCAGTGGAACTCCCAGCGTGAAGGAAAAAAAACGCCGTTCTTCCTCTTCACGAGGCTGACGAGTTGCTTGTATATGTGTGTGTGTGTGTGTGTGTGTCCAGTCTACGACGTCCTGACCGGAATGGTGGTGTCCAGGTTGTCGGGTCATGACGCGTGTGTGAGGGACGTCAGCTGGCACCCCTACGATGACAAAATCATCAGCAGCTCTGTGAGTCTCGTTCATGCAGACAGGCTCACATCTAAAGGAAGCCAAATTTAAGAAACGCTTATGTAGAAACATATAAACTGGACTTTTGTAAAATGGTCTTGAATTTAAAGCATAGAAGGTGACAGATTTGTCTCTTCACAGTCGATTACAGCTGTTTTCTTTATTTATATATGCAAAGTGTGAAACGGTAACGTTCAGTAAAATGGAAAACTATTGAAAAGTCGAGTTAGTTCCTGAAATAAATGAAGTGAAACCGAAAACACAGGCTGATTACACACAGGCTGACGTTTTCAAGCCTTTATTACTGTTAATTATGATGATTATTTTTGCTTAGAGATCATTTATTAAATATAACAATATTTTATTATTACATTTTCCCTATAAATAAACCTTCCATTTCTTGTCATGTTCTGCTGCTATTTTACCCCTTTTTCAAACTCCCATATACAGTTTTCAGATAAAAATGGACTTTTTATGAATACATGTGACAGTATGCAGGATTTGTAAAATTTACAATCAAAATCATTTCTTATGCTGTTGTTTTTCTATTAGAAGTGGAGGCAAATTCACAGAACGTGCTAAAAACGATTCAAACATGGTTTTGAAATCATTTTTAAACAAATACACGATTACAGAGTTGATACATGAAGCCGTCTTTAGCTCAGCTTTCATGCAGTTCAATTCAGTTCAATTCACAGCAAACGTCATCGTGATGAAAAAAAAAACAAAACATGTAGCAACAGCAGATGACTTTGCAGCAATCCCTCATACCGAGCATGCATGTGGCGACGGTGGAGAGGAAACCCCCGCCCCTTTAAATTAAAGGAGACAAACACCGACTGGGTGTTTGAGGAAACAGAGCAGATATAATCAGATGTAATGCAATAATTATTAGAGAACTAGGATAAAATGTCATGAATTATGGAGCAGAAGAAATGAAATGGTAATTAAGAGTACAATACTATACTATTTGTACAGTACAAAACTTCAGTCGTCTAACCATAATTTAGTAACTTGTAAATGTCCTGAAATACAGCAAGCAAGTTGACAACATACATAATAAAAAACTAGGAAAAAAAAAAAAAAAAAAAGATACCCAAAAAACCCAAACTTTGGACTTCGTATTCAATTCTGCTTTTGAAATTGTGTCCACAGTGGGACGGAGCGGTGCGGATGTGGGAGCACAGACAAACCCACCCGCTGGAGGAAGAGCGGGAGAGGGAAGAGAAGAGATGAAGGACGCGATGAACGAGGCCGCCCCTGGAACTGAGGCTGCTGGGAGTTCGGAAGCTCAGACGAACTGTGAGCCTTTCAATTCAATGCTGGATATTATCGATGCCGAGGCTGGCAACACGGCGGTGGAGTATTGCTTCGGAACGGCTAAACGGTCCCACCTTAAGAGCGGCTTTGAACGCAGAGGGACGTCCTCTTGTTTGTTTTTGGATCTCCCTCCCTCCCTCCCTCCCTTTTTTTTTTTTTTTTTTTTTGTCTTGTGCAGAATAAACCAGGCGACGCCTTTCGACTTAACCCGACCTCTAAATGCGCTGCGAAGCGCTGCAGTCAGAGCGATATTAAGACGTAATGATAAGTTAGTGCTTAATAAGTTAGACGTGACGGATATTGCAGGGAGGAAATGATGACGATGATGATTTTGTATACATGTATAGTATTTTAATGAGATGTGCATTGCGGGGAACTGATGTCGGTATTTTTCATTTTTGCTGTGATGAGATTTAGATGCCCAAAATCCCAAATACTACGCCTGACCATAGATTTCTCTCTTCACCAGTCTGCAACACGACCAGCCGGTCCAAGATGGCTTTTTATTTATGTTTTTCTTTTTAAGAGTGATTTTATTTGGTCTTTTTTGTTAGGCGGCATCAACCTGTGAAATACTTCAAAGATTCGAATATGCGTGATGTTGTGCTGGGACGTGCTCATGGTTAATCTCGCTCACACTGATCTGTATATGCAATTTTCTGGTGTTTATAAATTTCCTCGAGACTCAATTTCAGACAGTTGTTTTACAGTGTCAATAAAAAGAGAATTTTCTTTGATTGTATCACAAAGACTGTCGCCTCTCACTATGAAACGTGTTTCTTCGAGCTTCAGAAACGAAAATGCAATTTGATTCGCCCAGGTACACAGGTTCACCTCAAAACGAGAATATTAATTTAAAGTTTAATGAGAGTTAAATACTTGAACGCTGCGAGAAAAGTACTGATGTTTTGTTTTTAGATTTTTTGCTTTTTTGACGTACTGAAAAGTTTTAAAATGAAAAAAAAAAAAAAAATCTGGTTTTAAATTGAAAATTCGTTTTTAGACTAGAGTATTTGAATCTTTTAAAACTAGTTATTTTGTAAAATGTACATTTTCAAACTTTTATTTTGTGGCTAAGCTGATCATCTGAACTGGCTGTAAACAGCATAACAGAGAAGCAGTGTTGTGATGACGTGCTGAAAGAGCAGGAGCATCTTAAAGAGACAGAGGCCAATTTCAAAACTGAAATCAATTCAAAGCAAAAGTGGATTCTGTGGCAAAAAAAATAGCCAGCAGAGGGATGAATGGTGATTAGATCGAAGCTTTAGGTTTTGAAGGGTAATCTGATTGCATTTTAAACCGGGTTAAAAAGTCACAGGACACGAAACGTCGTTCTGACGCGTCTCTGTTCTGAAAATCGAGGTTTTTTTTTTCCTGGACTAATTGTACGCTTCACCAGGGGGGGTGGCTGCTGGAAATGCGTCCGACAAACAATAAACAATGAGCGGGGCGGCCGCAGTAACCACAGCAAAGAGGCCTGAAGGACATTGTAGCGGCAGCCATGCTGCAAGCGCGCTAAAATTAGACTGAGATTCTTTGGCGTGGCTCGTTTATTTACGCCCACTGTTCGAATCGTGTCGAAAAAACAAAACAAAAACAAAAACAAAAAACCCCGACTTTGGTTTTTCTTTCAGTCTGAAAACGTGTTCGGCTGCCAGAGATCGAACCTGTCAGGCCCGGCTGGTCCTGTTTTTAGCACAGGGATCTAATGGAAAGAATGGAAGTGGTCAGTTTTTGTTTTTGGTTTTTTTTTTGTTGTTTTTTTTTTTTTTTTTGCTCAGAGTTAAAAAAAAAAAAAAAAAAAATGGCTTAAAAGGGTTGTAGCCCGATGTCCTGCACTGGAAATAAAAAGCCTGATAGCGCTGTGAGAAATGTTGCCGTTTGCTGGAGCAAATTGCAGGCCTGCAGCAATTTTGAGCCTAAAAATAGGCGATTCTATTCGAGAAATGAAAGGAGAGTCAGAAAAAGAAAAAGAAGACCATTTATCTGTGTAGGAGTAATTCTTTCAAATTTGACAGCAAAAATGAAAAAGAAAAATAAGAGCAGCAAAGGAGTGTCCGGTATTCTTAGCTGTCGTGTCAACACTAGGAATTGGTGCTTTGAAAAAATAATGGGATCATTAGTGGCGGCTTGCATGTAGACGTCTCCTCTTTCAGCCTGTGTTCAGATGGGGGGGGGGGTTTAAGGGTAAAAGGGGGCAGAGGTGTTATATTTTTATATACCATGTGGTCTGCTGCATGCCTAACAGCCACAAAGTGGGACTGGTGTGCCTTCTACAGTCAAAAGAGAGACACCAACAGGACACCAGCTTGTTAAGCAACAAGCAAAGACCCATCGATCTCCATGGATCCAAACAGCGACAACTCCTGGACAAGCTTCGGAGCAGAAGTCAACTTGGAAAAGCTGCAGAAGGTGGCGGCGGAGCTGATTCTCCCGGGCAGATTCATCCTCAGACCTCTGAGTGCGGGCCTGGAGTTGGTGACCCGCCTGCTGGCCTGGGTTCTAGGATGCAGCCTGGTCAGGAGGCATTTCCACCTCGTGCTGTCGGGGCTGGTCCTCTTTGGGCCTCTGCTGAGCTTCTGGGTGTCCAAGTACAGCATCTTCGCCAACGGCAACCACTACCTGTACAGGTCAGAGCTGTCAACGGCAAAAAGAGATTAGCTTTTGGTCCTGATGCGAGGGATTTATGGGGACTATTGGGTATGAAATGCTTTAACATGAAAGCTGTTGATGAAAAACAGAAAAAATACTTGATGCATAAAGTCAGTTTGGAATATGACAAAAACGCTCAAGAGTGTATAAGAGGGTAAGGAATACTATTCATGCCGAGAACATTGATTGGTATTCAGATCGATTGAATAACCTTCAACAGTGGTGTCCCCAAGGGGTGGATTAATGGGGCCCATGACCAAACCACCGCCCCTTCAGAGAATCGTGTTAAATCATGACGTAAATGATAATAAAATATATTGTTATTATTGCTTTTTTATATATTTTATATAGTTGTATCACCTTTATACAGCTGTATAAGTGATACACTATTTTCCAGTATTTTGAACCATAAGCTTTCCTCTCCGTGTTACAGGAAGTTCCTCAGGTCTACTTGGGGCTGGACCTGCATCCTCACAGGCTCCTTCGTCGCCCTCCTCTCCTTCTCGGCCCGCCGCTCCGTCTCCCTCACCCTGCGCCACCTCTCTCGGATCGGCCTCACCGGTCTTCTGTGGTGGGGCTGTCGGCGCCTTCTCGCCCTGCTGGAGGACGCAGCCGGCGCCTGCTACGAACCTCTGGCGCCCGCCCAGGACGCCCAGAGCTCCTCCGCCCCGGGGCAGCCTCTGCTGCTCCTGCACGAAGACCAGAGCAAGGCGTCGTGCCTCAAGGCCAACATGATGTGGAGAGGGTACGAAGTGTCCCAGGAAACGCTCGTCCTCTGCCTGTGCTGCCTGCTGCTTGTGGAGGAACTGTCTGTATTCGGTCTCCACCTGGCACAGGAGAGGCGTCTTCATAGGCCCCCTAGCTCTCCGTTGGGAGTCCTCTTCCTCCTCTGTGTAGTTCTGCTCTTCATATGGATGGTCTTGCTCCTGTGTTTGCTGGCATACTTTCCTGCGTGGCCGTCTCAGCAGCTGGGAGGAGCTCTGGGCTACTTGGGGTGGAGGGGCCTCTATCAGGGATGGTACCGGCTACCGCGCAGTCAGGGGTCCCCTGGTTTACCCGGAGAGGGCCTCTTCAGCCGCATAGACTCTGATAAACACTCCCAGTAGTTTAGAGGGGCAGTATTATGCATTTTCTAGTTACAACATGACATTTTATAGCACAGCCAAGTAACTGTTATCTTCAGCTGTTATAAAAATGATATATAAATGAATTATGACTTTGAAGAAATTTGACTTCGCAATTGAACATCTTGAAATTGGGTCTCTGTCTCTTTAAGAAGCTCCTGCCACCTTCAGGAAGTCCTCAACAACTTTCCACTATTTTCCCCGTCTACAGTCGTTCTTTAGAGCGTTTCACGTATAACGAGCTCAGCAGACGCTCGGGTGTTTGCTTATTGCTGCTGGCTAGTCTGAAGGAGCAGAGTGGGGGAGGGGCGGCTGGGAGGCTGCAGCTCCAGTTAGTAGATGCGCTGAAAATGCGGCGAGAGCAAATGTTTTTGCTTTTCGAGTGGTTGCCATGGGAGACTAAAGGAATCAAAGCAACACTCCTGGCGCGTTTCCGATGAGCAAAAAAAAAAAAAAAAGAAGTTGATTTTACGTAACACTGCCCCTTTAAGTTTGTTCAAAGAAATCAGCAGAACACTCGTCAGAATCCTGTCGCTTTATTTTTTTTGTAATCTGTGACAACATGCACGCAGCGCTCTGAGAGAACATCATCTCTGCCAGGACGTGTGTGTTTTGGAATTCAATCAGTGTTACAGAACAGTAGCTTGTCTAAAAAACAAACAAAAACCAAAACAAAACAAAAAGACTAAGAAGAAAAAAAGCTGGTCTCAGTAGATGAGAGCTTTCCCATCTCCTCTGGGCTTCTTAATCTTGTCGTAGTTCTTGTTAATGATGTCAAACAGCACCGCCTGAGGGGCGAGAGAGGAAGAGAGAGAGAGAAACAGCAAGATGAAATGATGAGACCCGAGTGAGCCGACTTCATCGCCGGCATCAAACACAGGAGGACAATGACCAAAAGGACGAGAAGCTTGGGTTTTTGGACAGGATGTGGCGTGCTAATCAGTTTAAACACAAGCAAAGCAATTTGTTTAATTGCCTTCCTATTAACTGGGGCACCACTGAACCATCGGACACAGCTGGAATCGTTTACATGCTGGATATCTGATTCGAAACACAGCAGATGGCTGTGTCCTCTTTAATACATGTGATTAGCAACTTTTTGTTTTATTCTAAATCAGTTCGACGACAGCGTGGCGGTATGGCGTCTTACGTATGTGTTGCGGATGTCCAAGACCACCAGGCGAAGCTCCCTGTACTGATACTGGTCCAGCTCGTGAACCAGCTGTCTGTAGTCTCCCTGCGACAGAAAGGAGGAGTGGATAAAAAAAAAAAAACAATTAAGAGAGAGAGAGTGCATGCATGATTTAGGTTGAAGTTGTTCACATTTTGTCACGTTGCAGCCACAAGATTGTAAAGGTTTCTGGGTGATAAACATGACGGCTACTGACCACATGGGGTTGCTTGGAGGCCTTGGCCACAGCGTCGCCTCTCTCACTGTAATACCTGGCACAACAAACACAAGAGGAGCTGCTCACAAAACGTCACCGGCCTCAGCGTGTCGTCATTCAACATTAGAATCGAGTAACAAAGACAGAGCGGAAGATCGGAAGGCGACAACCGAGCTTCTCGCAGAGTGCTTGGCTGAAACAATGGCTGTTGTCATGAAGAAAAACTGTTTTTTTTTTGGTCTTAGGTTTTGAATGGAGAAAATCATCTCTGCTATTACATATTGTATTCACACAGAATGTGTTTCAAATAAAGAACAAAGCTTCACACTTAAAAAAAAACAAACAACAAAAAGCCATGATTTTTGTTCTTTTGGACTGCGATAAACTTCTCAAAGTCTGGTTGTCCATAAAAGATTAGCAGCAGGCTAACACAGAAGGCCTTTTTGGTTTTTACATCCCGATTCAGTATTTGCTGATTTTTCTGTGGAATGTGACTCAAAATTATTTGTGGAAAAATCTATGGATATTTAAAATGTATATCTAGAGTATTCTCAAGAAAGTGCAGCTATGGAAACAGAAGTACTAAGGTAAATACTGATGTATGCAAACCAGCCAATCCAGGAACATCATTTATTTTCCAGGCTGGTGATTGGCTAAGAGCAGAGACACGGAGACTGTAGGTATTAGCTGATGCAGTAGAGCAATGCAGTTTCCATGATTCGCATTAATGCTTATTAATGTATATTTACAGTGTTAATTATTAAAATAGGAAGTTACAAGCGTTTTTAAAGGGGTGTCCCAAGTATTTGAGAACTTTACTGTTCACAGGCATTGGGGTCTGTTACCCCTACAAACACAAGGTTTAAATAGGGATAATTATTGATTTTCAGAAAATCTCTGGCTAAAAAACTGTCACTTTTACACTTCATTCAGATTGCTACAAGTGTGTCTAAATCAAAGCTCAGGGTATCAGAAATGCTGCCCAACAGACACAACCCGATAGCCCTCATGTTCCCTTCCATCTGTTGATGTAAAGTACACACTTGCAGTCGCACTGAACTGACGAGTGAGAAAGAAAAGGACCAGAGACGGAAGTTAAATCAGCCAAAAACCCGGCACGCATTAGCTGGCGCTTACTTTGAAATCTGAGTCTGGAAAGCTTCGATCTTGGTGCGCGTGCTGGTCAGCAGCTCAAACACTTTCTCCTGTTAAAAGAGATCGAACGTTGAAAGTTCAGTTCTAGATCATTCCAACAAATGTTAAAAGCATGTCTACACTTTAGATTTTTGATCGTTCCCAACCTGTACGGCCACTCCAAAGTTGTTGCCATCTTCAATCCTGGGGATCTGCAACTGCACCCACATTGACACCTGATAGAAAACATCGTCCGACTCGTTAATTAGGTCTAACAGACCCGCAGGAGGCGACTGGAAAGACTAAAACGATAGACTGACTGTGTTGAGCTTCTCCTTCAGAGTCTGGATCTCAGGTTTGACCTCATTCAAGAGACTCTCCACTCTCTCATTGCTGCAGATGGGACCACAAGGAGGCCCTAGAGGACACAGAGTCACACATGCATACTTTCGAGACAGAATCAGAGCAGTTTCCTGAATTCGTTTAGTTTTGCTCGTTGTTCTAATCAGCAGTTTACGGCGCCTTGGTAAAGTACCCATCCCCTTAAATCCCCCTCTTTCCGTTTCCCTTTTTCTTTCACTTCCTAATTCTACTTTTGTTTTGGCCTGTCACATGATATCCCCATGAAACTCATTGAAGTCTGTAGCTGTAATGTGAGAAAACGTGAAGAGGCTCGTGGGTTATGAATGCCTTAGCAAGGCGCCGTGATTGGTGTTGGAAAAACAGCTTCTCTTTGTCCCGGTTTTACCTGAATCCTCCTCCTCCTTATCGCTGTCTTTGTCCTTCTTCCCTTCCTTCGCCTCTTTCTGCAACACGAGAACGGAAAGTCTCTTGTCAAGCGTTTTCCACCGATTGTCTGCCGAACAGCTTACTCAGGTGCTATTTATGACTATTTAAAATGAACGTGTGCCAACTTTTTAAGAGCATTCGCAAATAAAGCTTCCTTCCAAAACTTGGTAGACTGATAATTTTAACTTAATCCCCTGAAAAATATCGACATCAAATATGTATGCTACAGATTATTTTCATGTAAAGATATTTATTTTTGTTTTGCTTATATGTGGACACGTCTTGTGGGAGTTATTCTGCCCTTCAAATGGGGATTATGGATCATCTGAAACGAAAGGCCCACACATCTTTTGGGCTCTGAAAGTCCTGGAGAGATTTCACATTGTTGCCACGGCAGCCAAGAAGTCATTTTCAGTGCCGTAAAAACGGAGATAAAACCGCTGAGCTAACGAGCCTGAAGTAATCCAGGTCAGGGTTGGACAGCATTTCAGCTCAGCACCGACCTCTTCCTTCTTCTTGCGCTTGGCCTCCTCTTTGGCCGGATCTGGGATTGGGATGTCCAGTGGAGCCTTCAGGGCAGCCAGGTCATCGCAGCTGAAAGATGTCTGCCGTAACAATAAAAAAAAAAAAAAAAGGTGTGATGCTTTTTTTTTTTCATAAAATACACCGTGAATGTTTTTGGTTTCACTACTCAGAACTGTGATGAGGGGTGGGGAGAGTTTCTCATACCTTCAGGAGCATCTGCAGCTGTTCAATCTTCTCAGGAAAGAATTTGGACAGCAGCTGCTCTGCCTGTTGAAGACAATTCACGTCAATACAAACACTCCAAAAATCAAAGTGTCCAAACAGTTAAAAAAAAAAAAAAATAAAAAAAACAAAACATCACCTCCTTGGAAAGTTTCTGACAGAAGTCATCCACCTGGAACAAAAACATCACTTTAGAGCTTTTGCAGTGGCAGCCTGCTCGGATTATATTTCTCGACGCAACGCCACTGTAGGCCGTAAGGCTAACCTGAGCCTTCACCTGACCCCAGGCCTAATATCTGCCTGCGAATCAAACACACCGACACACAGCTGCCCCTCCGCCCCCAGCCCAGCTGTTAGCATCACCACCTCTCCGTCCAGGTGTTTTAAAGGGGCAGCGCGTGTGGAACTGGTCAACACCTCATGCTAGCCGCGGAGCTCACCTGTTTCTTCGACTCGAGTTGGAGACCCGGAGAAGCCATGTCCGCTCCGCAGATGAAAACTTATTTTAATAGACGTATGAAGGAATGTTTAAGGTTTGGCAAAAGCGACGGAGAAAAGGGAAAATGCGCGTTTTTCACTGTGAAACTCGACGCCGTGCAGAACACGGAAAGTGTCCGGAGTTACTCAGCATAAAGAGCGAAAATGAAAGTAAAGGAAAAGGTTTTTTTTTTTTGACAACGCCGTACCCTCCACCCCCCCTCCACTTCGCTGCGAGCGGTCGCGGTGAATTGTGGGCGTTGTAGTTTTAAGCCACTCTTCCCAGAACAAGTGGGAAACCCCGCTTAGAAAAAATGTGAATAAAAGAAGCAAATGTATAATTGCAACTGCAGCGTTGAGCCGACGGTATAAATTCAGTGCAAATGAAAATGTAAGCATCCTGGCATGAATTCAGGCTGGTGGAGGTGTAATGCTTCCCACTTTGGTTCCCTTTGTACCAACTGAGCACAATTTGGACTTCACAAGCTGATTAAAACAAAGTAAAGATAACGTGGAATTTCTAAAAAAAATCTTTTAATTCTTTTTTTTTATTATTATTTTGAGTTTCCACTTTAGATCCCCCTCCAACCTCCTTTTTTACTCCAGTGACTCAATGAACTTGTAAAATCAATAAGTTGTAGTTCTGCGTGGCTCCACTTGGTGTCGCTGTTGCTTTCTTGAAGGGTTTTGTGACAAACAAAAGGAGAACATGTAGTACAAACATTAACAGCCCTTGAACAAGCTCATGAAAGTCATTGCCTTTGCTTTGTAGCCAGCTCTCCATCCAAATTATATTTGTTTCCAGTGTCTTTTTATATCGGTTTCTTCTTTTAAAGTCACACTCTTCTTCTTTTTTTTGAGACTATTTGGCTTTAGTGACTATTAACACGACAACAGAAATAAAGTGAGGAGGTTGAATTCATTTTTAAAGGTATTTGAGGACAAGGCTCATCTCTCATCCCAGACTTACGTGGTGGCAGCAATGTAATGGCATGACTTTTTACTGAATGCAGAGTTTGCGTCAGAACGCAGCATTGATTGGGCCATTTGTTGTCACAGGGTCTCTTTCATCAGAACTTTTGTGGACACATCAGTGGTTAACCTGCTGCGGACAAACAAATAAAGGCTCCAGAGAGGACAGAGCCTCCTCCTCCTCTTAACAGGATCCTGCTTGTTTAGAGAGCGTCGTTTTATACCACGCTACTGTGTTAGCAAGTAACTCCATCATGAATCACCTCTGTTAGATATAATCACCTGCTGTGTGTGACAGGCTGCAGGTGGACCACTCTGTTTTCTGCAGATGAACTTTAACTCTTAGGAATCATGTAATTCAGGGCCGGATCCAAAGAGCAAAGGCTGGACTTGTTTGCGCTGAAAACGCAATCTGTTATTGACTTATTTTGACTAGGTGAGTGATTAAAAGCTCACAGGTCTCCATCCAGTTCAGTTGAAAAACAGCCCGGGCAAAGTTCACGTATCTCTAGAAAAAAAAAAAAAAAAGAAGTGGGGCACAGAGAGAGGAGGTACACAGAGAACCTATGGACTTGCGTCTGTGTCTGGAAAGTATGCTTTTGCACCAGGTTAGACCCACTCCAGCCACGTATAAAAGCAGAGCAGACATGCAGTTACATTCGTTTGCATCCAGTTACATAAAAGTCATCATAGCGAGGCACGTGAACGCCATCACCCACTCACACAAACAACTGTAATGCTTATCAAAAGTGTATTCTTCAATATTTTATTTGATTCTTTTTTACATCACTTCATAGAAATATGTCTTATAATTCTTTAACAAGTGTTCTTGTGGTCTTCTCTTCAAGCATTGTAACTTGATTTAATATTACTACCCTTACAAACATGGTGAACACTTGCACCTCCAAGTATTACAACATACTTTAATGTACTGTCATGGGAACTCGAGCTCTGTTAATTTGGATGCAGTAAATGGCCCTTGCCACAGGTTCTCTGGACTTTGACTGGGCCATTCTAAGACGTTAATATACCCATAAACCCTCTTGCATGCTAAGATAATTGTTCTTATGGAGAGCATGTTCCTTCACCTCCAGCCTTTTTTATCATCTCCCAGGAAACCTCCATCCATCCCCTCGGTACCATACTGCCACCACCATATTCAACTGTAGAAATGGTGTGCTAAAGCGCTGTGTTAAGTTTTCCGACTTCATTTGCTTTTAGCATCTAAAAACATTAGTTTTGATCTCGTCTGGCCAGAGCACCTTGTTCCTGAAATTCCCTGTGGTGACCTGGAAATGGGATTTCTAGCTTTCTTCAGACAACAGCTTTAATCTTGATGCACTTTGATAAAGAGCCCATTGAATCCAGCACTGGACTTTATTCATGGGTAACAGAGTATGGGGGCTGAATACAAATGTACACCACACCTTTCAGATTTGTTTGGGGGAAAGAAAGGCAGTAAAGAAAATTCTTCTTTTCTTTCATCCTCACATTTTTCTACCACTTTGTGATCGTCTTTCAGTTAAAACTCAGTGAAGTTTGTGGTTGTGCTGCAGCAAACTGAAAAAGCTCAGGAGCTATAAATACTTTTGCAGGGCATTGCAAATGGACCCATCATTGTTATGTTGTCAAAGCTTATCTACTTGTAAAACTCTGCCTTATCTAAACCATCCATTCACTCTGCTATTCAAATTTTAAATACAGCAAAAGTTTATTTTCTTGCTGGCCTTTAAACTGCTTTGGTATAAATTGCGCTTTGTCGGCAGAAGCGGTGCCAGACAATCTATTCCGCAAGTTAAGTGTCATTGCATGTCTGGTTGTGCACACATGCAATGAGTGTTTGTGTCCTGAAACATTGTTGCGCTAAGCCTCCTTTAATGTTTGCCTCAAATCAAGTGCAGCTCTGTAATTGTTCTTTCAACAACTGTTTCCACACATGAACAATGTGTAGAAAAATTAGGCCTGGATTTTGCATATATTTTGCAGGATCTGCTGGTGTTGTGTTCTCACAGCTGGAAACATTTTGGACTGCTGCTTTAGTCGGAACACAGAGAGGCCCAGAATACAAGACTCTCAGACCGTCTCTGAGCTGGTATACTCAACACATTTGCATTACAGAGAAAGCGAAAAGCAGCACTTGTAAGATTCCAAATTTTTGCCAGAGTACACAGTTGTTTTGGTTTGTCTTATAAACTATTTGGGTGGCTGGAAAAAGAGAACTAGATGCTTTTGCAATTACTTTCCTAGAATTTTAATGGGGCTTCTCTTAAATTAAAAGCAATCGCTCATCAGTCTTGCAAAAAGTACGGTCAAGTATGACTTTCCAACAATGGGTTTGTAAGCAGAGAGGCAACTCGAACCCAAAACCCCCATAAAGACAAAATTAAAATCCTGCTGGATGGAAAATAATATACAAGAGAAGATTTTTTTATGTTATTTCATCCTTCCTATTGCTTACGTCACATAGAAAACCTGTTTTCTTGACCCAGAAAGGATAACTTTTCAGTAAAACATCTTGAATGCATCCATGTGTGAGGTTGGTTCAGATCCAATTCTGCTCAAGGACAGTGTCCTGAATAAAGGCAAAGGTCCTGCCGAAGTAACTTCTTCCAACAATCAGGTCACAAAACGTTGACAAGTGAAACATTGAGAATTATTGCAATAATTCCTAACAACTAACAACTCTTGCCACAGGTTTGCTCTGGAGGAAAGATTACTGCAAAATAAATAACTCCATGCCTTTGGCTCAGTAAGATAACAGCCCACCAACTGGCATTATATGTTGACGTGAGTATTTTGCATTATCATTTTGATTAGTTTATTTATTTTTTTCTCCATATCGTCATATTGTATGGTTTATTTAACAGGGTATTAGCTGGACCCATGTTTGAAGTCATCATCAGAACAGTACCATCACATAAGCAGGTTTCCTGTGACAAGAAAACCTGCCAGATCTGAATCATCTTGAGAACCTGAGGGACAGAAACCATCAACTTTCAGGACCTATAAGTCAAGAGTCAGTCACCATCAGCTTGATTTTGGTTGAGAGGTGTCAGAAACTGACTCCAAATGTCTGTTGCTTTGTAGATTATATGAACTACAAATTCAACAGGAGCTGTGTTTGAATTTCTGTCCACCACAAAGAGTGACTGACATTGCTCTATTTCTCAAATGCACGTGTTGTAAAATGGGATCTAATCTCTATTTTGTCACATTGTTACAAAGTACACTTGTTACAAAGTACACTTTGGGCTTCCTATTAGAGCCCAAAGTGTAAAAACCTGAAGGCATTTTATACAACAGTTTGAGGACTTCAATCCCAAGAATGAAGGAGCAAAAAGCGACACATTCAGAGAAGTTATTTTCGAGTGACTAGAAATAATAATAATAATAATAATAATAATAATAATAATAATAATAATAATAATAATAATAATAAAAGAAGACGCGTTAGTTTGACCCACATTTTACGACTTAAAAGACTGAAACTATGATGTTTTGATAACAAAACAAGCTAAAAACCGAGCTCGAAACGTGTCCGCGTATTTATCACCGTTGGTCTGCTTTTGAGTTTGTTTCCTGCTTCCGGGTTGTTCCGGAGTCTTGCGCGCGCTGTCGCGCAGGAGACGTCGGGGCCTTGCATCATCCTGGGAGGAACAAGGCGACCGGCGACCATCCCGGGTTCAGGGACACAATCTGCGGACAAGCCAACCAACAGCAGCGTATGTAAATTTCCACCAGAAGCGCCTCCTCCCCCGCTTTCTGCGAGCCGAGCGTCTGGAGTTCACCGCGGCCAAGCGGCGTGGGGACTCCGTGGAAGCCGTCAGTCCGCTCCGGTCGTGGGTCAGCAGAGGCAGGACAGCTTCGACCGAGCCGCTTCTGAGGCGTTTCACCTGGAGCGAAGCACCCTGTCCTCAGTGAGAGGACAGATATGAGCTGTGAAGAGCTTTAGCTTCTTTTTTTTTTTCACCGCAGATAACTTTTGTTTAGCATTTTGTTTTTTCCTTTTTCTTTCTTTCTTTCTTTTTTTTTTTTTTTTTTACCGTCTTTTAAAACGTGTCAGTCCAAGTTTAGCACCCAAAGATGTCGTGCCTTTTATTAGGAGTTATACGAAGGTGAGTATTTTACTAGTGTCATTCAATATTTTCTGATGCAGTTCAGTTCATCTGATGTCATGCTTTTTATTATTACTATTATTATTATTTGAGAGAGAAATCTGCCCACTCTGCTTACTTCAGAAACCTAAACTGAACTTGTGACTCCCCACTTTCTCTGCCAGTTGCAGTCAGAAACTTGTCGGACTTGATTTGGCTCCACGTCAACCAAATCTCATGAACGAACATCTCTGTGTCTTTGCTGTGACTTTGTGTTCAGTCTGTGCTCCTTTCACTCATTTTCTTCATTCTCTTTACCCTCTGCGCCCTGGAGGTTTTGTGATGAGGCCGCATCACACAGGGAGCCTGCAGTCCAAGTGAGCAACCGGTTTAAATAGTGTGTGCTTTCATTTCATCTCTAAAGGTGCATGCCGAAGAGACACTGACACTTTTTGTGCAGGGTGTGTGTGTGTGTGTGTGTGTGTGTGTGTGTGTGTGTGTGCATCAATGGGGCATCCTGTTTGTTTTTCTGCCTGAAGGCCTGTTTCCGAGTGCAGTGATCACTGGAAAGGGAGATGTAATTCAGCATGTGTGCATGTTGTCTGCTGTGACGCTGCTGCTTGCCTCAGACTCTGGCCCTTCCACGTTCAGCCAGGATCTGTCAGGCAGGGGGGCGTGAGGTGGGAGAGGAGGTGTGTAGGCCTGCGGTGTGTGTGGATTGGCTTGTCAAATCGGAGGTGTGCGTTTTCGAGGAAAAGTCCTTCGACTGAAAGCAGGATTCCACGTTTTCCTTGCTGAATGGTCTGGTTTACCTCCTGCCAGATTATAGCCTCGTTAAATTTGCAAAACGTGCCGTGAGGCGACGTTCTTCAGAGTTCCTCAACATATCTGGTCTGGGATGGGAACTGGGTGGAGAACTGGAAGCAGACAGAAACATGAGGATATGGTTGGTTTTCGGGGGAAAAAAAACTAGTGCAAAGGTCACCAGGCTGAAAAAGACGCAAATTCTCTTAAAAGAAGAAAGAACAGAATGACTAATCCAGTCCTACCAGTTATACACCATCTGACTCTAATTTTTAACAAGCTTCTTTCGAATAAATTTAAGTCAAAAGTCAAACCAGCTCAATCCGAGACACAGTCATGATAATGTTTAGCTATACTTCACCAGTTACAGTAATTGACAGCATGACAGAAATAATGTGCATAATTGATTGCCTGTGTGGTGAAAAGACTGACTTACTGCAGATCTGACTGAAGAGACTGTTTCATCCAGAATCACTAAAAAAAGACGAACAGAAGGTCTTTATCCTTACGTTTGCTGGGCAAAGGTCTGTCTGTCTGTCTGTCCTGTGGGTTAGAAGACAGTGGCAGGTTTAGTTGTTGCGTTGCCACTTCACTGATCTGTAATTGATCTGCTCACCTCAATGAATAATTAAATTTGGAGGTCAATATGTGAAATGTCGGGGTGGTACGATGCGTCCGGCTGAGGAAACGAGACGAGACAAAACGAGGCGAGGTTACAGAAGTAGTTTGTGAGAACATGCAGAAAAAAATCATGGACAGCATGAAGATTTTGCTAATCACTGGTTGTGTTCGGCATAGACTCTCACAAGGGTTAACGAGCTCAACTCTGTATGAATAGCTAAAATCTGAGAACCTCTCTAAATAATGTATAACTATCATTCCAAAACCAAATATACCTAGATATGCATTAATACACTTATTAGGACACATTGCCTTCGCTGTCTCTGCTCCTGGGGGTAAGGAAAATCAACAGCAATCCCGGATTGGCTATTTTGTAAACGGTAGCCAATGTCACGTAAAATAGCATCGTTAAAAGGTGTTTCAGCTTCCCAAGCTGCAATTTCTTTGAAACATTTCACATACAGTGGACCACGAATAGCATTTCAGTTCATGTTTGATCAGCTTAAGGACTAAAGATAATCAACTGCAGTCTAGGTTCATAAAACAAATTCGAAATACCCCCTTTTGAAACGCTCAGTGTTGTTTCAATCTTACCAGCTAGAGAGTAGCTGTGTTCTTACAGCTTTCAAATCATTTGTGTTCACTCTCCAGCCACTGTTTTTTAATACCGAGTACCCAATTATTTCCCACACAGATGACTTAATTGTGTTGAAAGTTCGTTTTGTGCTTTTCTAACCAAATGTTGTTGGCCCGACAACAAATCATTAGTGGTTTTTATTTAATTCAGGTCATTAGGCAAGACAATAGACAATATGAGGTTTAAGAGAACAATATAAGGCTTAAGCGATATTTTAGGGGAAACTAAAAATACTTTACTGTTTTACTGATTCCACAACTTCAATTAAAAAAAAAAAATCAAACAAAGCCGTGGGTGTTGTGTGTTTGGAGGAGGATCTTAGCAGCTGTCTTGTAGATTTAGTTTATGGCCAAATATCAGCAAACCTGTATGTCTATCAGCCCCACCTATGTAAGGTCCAAAGGTAACCCATCTAGGAACATGCTCACATGTAAAAGTCAAATGCTGAACACGACATTATAAGGTGCATGTGGAACATTCAAAGTCAGCGTTTTTTGTTGTGAACATTCATTGTTGAACTCCCAGCTGCTTACAGCTATGTAGACTGATGGTCCGGAACCGGTATTCAGAAACCAAAAAAAAGGGTTCATCTTCTTGCCGGCATCCTCCTGGGCTCCTGATGTAACTTCCAGTTTATCTCCAAGATCACAAGGTCAAAGATGGACACTTCCACTCTGAGTCTTGTGGCACATTTGCTTGCACTCTCAGCACAAGCTTGACTGTGTTGATGATTAATTGCTCTCACGCCAATGGTTAAGCAATTCTCAAAGCACGAGTTCAAAAGAAAGTTTTGGCCTCCGCTCTAATAACTATTTTCTGGTTCTTTGCCCTCTCGCTGTGATGACACACGTTCATCAACATACCTGCTGCACGTACACTTTTACAGATTTACGACTTTATCTGCATGCATTTATTGAACTATTGGTGCGGACATGGTGTTCGCTTAATAAACACTCAAAGACGCCGTCTGGGAGTCACCTGACTGTGTTTGACCAAACATCCCTGAAATTAAAGCGTGGGACTTGTGTTGCCTGTTAAACCAGCTAAACTTTTAATTTTATTGAAATAAATTCCTAATAACTGCTGAACATACAAAGTCTAAGCAACAACATGGAGTCGGCAGAGCAGATAACACTGTATGTTCTATGGTAGTGAACAGGCAGAAGGTACACACACTCAGGTTTGTGCTTTACTGGAAAACATGGCAACCGCCGCTCACTGGCTCGTGTACATGAATATTGTGCTGCTGACAAACAATAGCTTGGCTCCCCCACAGGCCTCTCTTTGTCCACAGATGTCATTATGAGGTTTACTGAAAAAGACCAATCCGTCCTTTTTCCCATAAAGTAGTTAAAGACGCAGCTATCCCTGCACAGCCACATGAAAACATTAGATTACACTTGGCAGCCCTAGAAAAACAAGTACATGGGGAATGTCTGTCCACGCTCAGACAGAAGGATACATCTGTAACTCAGACACAACAAGTTTCGTACCTTATAGGAAGGGGGTCTCTGCATGGTAATGAGCAAACAATCAGGAATAGTTGATCACTACCTCTTCATGAAAGTTTAGTCGCTTTGAGTCTAAGCACTCTGGGTGCTCTACTCTTACAGGCAGGGTGGTGTTGGGGCCAGTGTCGGGGTCCGGTCTCTGGCCTCCATCCCTTCTCTACCACCTGCCGTGGCCGATTTTGTGAAGGGAGCTGTGGACGAGTGCAAGCCCGCCAAAGTCCACGTGGTAACCGGTACTCCTGAGGAAACGGCCAACATCCTGGCCGGCCTGGAAAGGGACGGCGTGGTCAAGAAGCTTCCCAAATATGAGAACTGGTAGGAGTTGCACAAATGGTCAGCTATTCCTCGATACCTTCTTCTGAAGTAGTTGTTCTGCAGCTAAGTTTTCTGTTTGACAGTTGGTTGGCCCGTACAGACCCAAAGGACGTGGCCCGGGTGGAGAGCAAAACTGTGATCGTAACCAAAAAGCAGAGAGACACCATCCCCATCCCTGCTGCTGGGGTGAAGAGCCAGCTGGGCAGCTGGATGAGCGAGTCAGACTGGCAGAAAGCCAGACAAGACCGTTTCCCAGGGTGCATGGCAGGTAGGTTGAACGATCCCCTTAACCTGATTTCTTTGCCACCTTTAACTTTTGAAGTGAATTTTTTTTAAAGGATTTTCTTTGGCTTAAGTGGCCTTTACTTCATAGCTAAGTGAAAGGAAAGTAATTTGTGAGAGAAGGGAAGACAAGGTAAATGGGGCGGGACTTGTGACGGCCCCGTAAAGGACTGAGGGCTCCGTGTAAGGGTCATGCTCTGCCGTCTCATAGTTCACATTTTGAAGGATTGATATTCCACAATAAACAACCAACTATATGGTGTTTAGAAATATACATTGTTTTGAAACTCTAAGCAACTTTAGTCTTTCACCCTCAGTGTCTCTGTATGTTTGAACAGATGAGCACTTTGTCCTTCTGGTCTCATCCATCAATATTGCTATTCAGTTTTGTTGCTTCAAAGGGGCTAAAATTGATCCTCCAGGATGTTTAAAATTAATACTAAAGTTTGTCTCGTAAGGCAACATAACCTTTCTTTTTTATACTTGTGTAGGTTCGATTATTGTCTTTATTTCACTTTCCTTAACTCAGATCTTGGTTTTGTTTTGCACTTCATCTGTGGTCGAGCTCCAGCAGTTTGGCATCGTTTTAAAAACAGCTTTAAAACTGTTTAGAAAACAGTTTGAAGTTTTTTATTTCATGTGTTTAGATGAAGAAATGACACATTATGGTATAGGGACAGGTATGCACATGTGAACTTCTGAAAACTTCACATGATATGGGGCAATATTTAGTCCTTTAACTCCTTCAGCATGCATATCTATTACTGGTTGCTGTTGTCAGTAAGTCTTCTAGTAAAATAATGTACTTCTAATGGCACAAGAGTCTCTGTACCCTGCGCCAACATTAAAGACACCAGCGTCACTGCTGACATTTATCACAAATAATTTTAACATCAACAACCCTAATGTGTTTTTTTTTTTTTTTACCTCTGGATTCCCCTTGTAGGTCGGACCATGTATGTGATTCCCTTCAGCATGGGACCTGTCGGCTCAACACTAAGTAAATATGGCGTCCAGGTATTATCTGTTCTCTAAATGCCTTGTACTCAGCAAAAAAGCCTGCAATAAAGCAATAACCCTGCTGGTTGTTTTATTTTTTATTTTTATAATTGTGACTGTAATGTTGGACTTTATTGTTGTGGTTTATATTACAGCCTAATTAGAATGTGTGTAGTTTTATGGTTATTACCCAGGGTTCTCGTCATGAACACGTTGCGGGTCTTTCAGGTGACGGACTCGCCGTACGTCGTAGCCAGCATGGGGATCATGACGCGCATGGGCTCCCCTGTTCTGCAGAAACTGTATGAAGGAGAAGAGTTTGTCCGCTGTCAACACTCGTTAGGACGACCTTTCCCACTCAAAGGTACTCCGACATTCTCACGGACTGAATAAATTCAGGGAGGATGTATTTGTGTTTACATTCACCGTTCTAATTCTCCAGCTCCTCTGGTCAACTCTTGGCCTTGTAACCCAGACAAAGTCCTGATATCTCACCTGCCGGACACCAGGCAGATTCTGTCCTTCGGCAGCGGTTATGGAGGAAACTCTCTCCTTGGGAAGAAGTGCTTTGCCCTCCGCATTGCCTCTCGCATCGCCAAGGATGAGGGCTGGCTGGCTGAGCATATGTTGGTGAGACCAAAAGGAAAAACATTACAACAGTGCTCATGCACTGTGGAACCTTCTTCTGTCTTGCTTCACAACGCTTTTCTGTCGCCAGATCCTTGGAATCACCAACCCTCAGGGTGTGAAGCGCTACGTGGCGGCGGCCTTCCCCAGCGCCTGCGGTAAAACCAACCTGGCCATGATGAAGCCCGCTATCCCCGGCTGGAAGGTGGAGTGTGTTGGGGACGACATCGCTTGGATGAAGTTCGACAGTCAAGGTGAGTGTGAGCCTATTAAAATACACACTGACGTCATCCCTCATGTTCCTGTGTCTTAAATCAAACGTCTCGGGTCGTGGTAGGCAAACTCAGGGCCATCAACCCAGAGAACGGGTTCTTCGGCGTCGCTCCAGGCACTTCGGACAAGACCAACCCTTACGCCATGGCCACCATCTCCAGAAACACGGTGTTTACCAATGTTGGTGAGACGAGCGACGGAGGAGTGTGGTGGGAGGGGCTTGACCCCCCTGCAGCTGGGGTCACGCTCACCGACTGGCACGGCAAAACATGGAAACCAGGTAGAACCGGACTCAGACATTCAAACATTCTAGTTTATAAAAGACCAATAAATTCTCCTAAGTCATGCTTTTCTGCACACTTTTATGAATATTACTAGTTCTGCCACATAGTTAAAATTAGTGAGTAACAGTGAGTACAGCACCATCTTGTGGTTTATTAAAGTAATGTCAGTTCCAATTTTAAAAATAATATAATATAATATAATATAATATAATATAATATAATATAATATAATATAATATAATATAATATACAATGTTCTTGTTTGCACCCAGGGAGCTCCACACCATGTGCCCACCCCAACTCGCGCTTCTGTGCTCCGGCGGGTCAGTGCCCCATCATTGACCCCCAGTGGGAGAGCGAGGAAGGGGTTCCCATCGATGCCATCATCTTTGGAGGCAGAAGGCCTGAAGGTTTGTTCCATTCATATAGAAAACACACTATATAATTTCGAACAATGAAGCATTTATTAAGTAGAAAAGAAAATCTTATTTGAAGACTTTTTCAGCAGAACTGCTGCTACTCTTGTAGGTAATTATCTATATATTCATATTAAAGGGTATTTTTTTTCCAAAATATTTAGAGTAACAGTGTTTTTCAAAAATTTCCTTTTGCATAAGAAAACAATTACAGGCCAAATTTAATCATGTTGTACTTTGGTACATTTAATAACATTTCAAACCCAGTGCAGTATCGAACATGACGTAACGCTGATGTTTACAGGAGTCCCTCTGGTCTACGAGTCGTTCAACTGGCAACATGGCGTGTTTGTTGGAGCTGCAATGAGATCAGAGGCCACAGCAGCTGCAGAGCATAAAGGTACATATTTTTACACTATTGACTGGTAAATTGGGGATTAATAATGCAGCATCCTTAAAAAGTCTGACATTAAAGTATTTAAAATGGCCTTAAAATGTCAGAAATTCATTAAAGAATATGTAAGTTGGCTTTACATACATCATGGCTATGCAGCTTTTGTCTTACTGAACTTTTGTGTCAGGGAAAATTTTGAGACACGTGCAGATGTCATCACTCACTGCGTTCTGTGTCTTGAGGCAATCAAGTCTGCGGGTTACAAGCTACTTATGTTAGCTCATTGGCTGGCTAGCTTTTTTGCCTCTATTATGGGAAAAGTTAGTGTAAATTTATTGGCAGTTGTTTAGACGACGTTCGTCTTCGCCACTGGCTGACTTTTGTTGCCAACCCGTATAAGAATACATGCATTCTGAGCAAAGATTTCAGCGCTCGGTGGACAAGGTTGTAGAGCCATGTGAGAAGCACAAAATCGCTGCCTAAAGCCACAAAAAAAACTACAGAAATTTTACTGTTTTGATCCCCTGGAATAAAACAACACACATGCATTTTTATTGTACATTTCTATAGGTCTTAAATTTTATTCATGATGGTCTTAAATTTGAGTTGGTGAAACCCTACACCGGTACCGGGCCTTTTTTTGATTAACAGTGTTATTTTGCTCTTCCTCCAGGTAAGGTGGTCATGCACGACCCATTCGCCATGCGTCCGTTCTTTGGCTACAACTTTGGCGACTACCTCGCCCATTGGCTGAGCATGCAGACCAGGAAGGCCCCCACCCATCTGCCCAAGATCTTCCACGTCAACTGGTTCAGAAAGGACCCCGCCACCGGCGCCTTCCTCTGGCCCGGGTTCGGAGAAAACGCCCGCGTGCTGGAGTGGATCTTCAAGCGCTGCGGCAGAGAGAGGGAAGAGGAAGCGGCTATGAAGAGCTACATTGGTTGGTTGCCAGAAGATGGCGCCATCGACACTAAGGGGCTGGGCAGTAAGGTGGATATGGGCGCTCTGTTCGATGTGCCCAAAGCTTTCTGGCAGAAGGAGACCAAGGAGCTGAGAGCGTACTTCACTCAGCAGGTCGGAGCTGATCTGCCTGCTCAGGTGGAGACAGAGCTGAAGGCGTTGGAGGACAGAGTCCATGCTTAGACACGTTAGTCAAGCCAGGGACAGGAAGCTAATCCAGAAGAAGAGAGGCACTCAGGAAACAGGATTCATCAGGGTCAGTCAGAGCCTCTGACTGGGTTTACAGGCACAGACGAGATCATGTTAGCTGAAAAAAACCCAGGTTTTCCTGTGATAAATGAAGACATAAACAAGTTTTTAGATCAGATGATTGAACCTTCTCTGTGCCTGTGAACACATTTCGTTCTCAAAAATGCAATAGCTACATTTCAGAAACTATTAACGCTGCAATAGTTGCGTAACCGCGGCTCAGTTCGCATCTCAACTCGTACCTACTTTCAAAAGCCACGTTCACACTGTAGATCTTGATGCTCAAATCAGTTTTTTTCTGGAATCTGATTTTTTTTTTTCTTTTTTGTTTTTGCACAACCGTTCATTACATTACTCTTAAAATGTTGCCTGTATTTGACTTCTGTGGTGACTGTTCACGATTGCAAATCGACCTGCATGTGCAAAACGACGATAGCACCACACAGCAATCTTTGGTGCAGGAAACATGAAAGAAAAGTGTATTTATTTTAATGAGTCAGCAGGCGCTGAGAAGGAATTGCACCAGTGAAAAGAAAGTGAAATTTAGCATTTTGTTTGGGGCGACACTTCACTGTAAAGTGGCATGGGAGTGACAGGGAGATGCTGGAAAGTGCATTCAAAAAAATGTAATACACTTTCCAGCCCCACACAGATTCAGCACCACACTCTCACTTATTCTAAAACGCCTGCCCTGGTAACTTGGTAACAGGTTTGAGCCAATTCGCCTGCAGTGTGAACGTAGCTTTAGAGGGACGCTAACATCACTACCTCCATCCACACACATCTGCTGGCGTGTTGCTGACGTCCAGTCAGGGTGACCGGAAAGTGCCTTTGTTGAGTTTACAGACTGAAGACCAAAGAGGTTTTTGTTTTTTAAAGAAAGTTCTCACTCATTCATTTTTTTTTTTTTAAAAACCTAATAATGTCTGCTAACTCCTCACTACAGTTTTTAAGATTTCTACAAATTATTCTCCCTGTCACTTGTGTAATGATTGTGATTGAACGGTATGATATCAAATCTCAGCTGATGTTTACACTCAGTTTGTGAAACGTCGGACCACTAAATGCCTCGGAGATTATCAGGTGTTTTCAAGGTTTTATAAAAGTGCAACGGACACAAGAACCTTCACGTGTGGGAACAGTGACTTGTGCATTTTTCGAGTGACTTGAAAAATAAACCGTGCCTTTTGGAAACATTTTAATGTTTTGTTTCGCTTTTTGTCTTTAAAACATTAAGCAACAAGCTAGTGGAGCTAAACAGGAGGAAGTTGGGTACATAGCAACCATCGGTAACATCATCTACAGGAGTGCAGGCTTACGAACCCAAAATAGAAGCGCTGCAAATATTTCCTGCAAATAACAAACAAACTACAAAATAATAGAGGAACTGAGAGCTTGTTTTTGGCAATCAATAATAATCTTTATTAGATGGCTATATAACAAAACTGAATAAATATATTGGAATATCATCTAAAAGTTTACTTGAATTTGAATTTTTGTTAAAAATAAATTGCAGATAAATTCAAAGCTTTAGGTCACTTATCTCAATAATTCAGATTTAATTACCTTTTTCTTGACCAATTATTTTATTTTATTTTTTTACAAATACAGAACCAACTTTCAAGATTTCTTTCTAGATTTTCTAAATTGTTTGTTTATGTCACCACTAATAACATGTAGAGTGATCCAAACACTTTTCCCTAACCATCTGAGAAAAAGAAAAGTCAAAGCAACCAACAACGTGAATAAATGTCAGGAAGAAGCAAAAGAGATTCAAAGATGGCCTCCCAGTAATAATCTCCTCGCTCAGTAGCAATGAAGCTGAAAACCTGCTTCCCAGATAATTTAGTGGCTCCATCTTTGCCGTTCTTCATCCAGCTGAATCTGGGTGGAGGTTTGGCTCTGCTGGAGCAGCTCAGCTCCACCCAGCTACCTGCTGACCCCAAACCTGATGGACTGATGGATGCTGAGGTGAAATCCTCTTGAAATCCTGCTGGAGTCGTGTGCCACTTTCATTGTCTGTGTATAAGAAGCTGAAGGCAGATTGATTCCTGCCCTCTTACTTTAAAGCCTGAATTGAAAGGATGGTTCTGTTTCTTTTGTGAACTGAAAGAAAAGCAATCAGCGAGGGGCCCAAAAGTACCACCTGACTGCCAACAGATGGCGCCATAACCTCTTAATTCATGAAGCTCTATTAATGAAGATCTTCAATTACTTGTCAGGGTTGTTTTTTCTCTTTTTGCAAAGCTACCACTAATAACTCTGTAGGTTTGATTTGTTTCTGTGTTTAGTCAGTAGATTATATCACAACTAGTACAATAATGGTTAATCTGCAAAGCAGAAAACACAACACTGATAATTCAGATAAAAGCATCACACATGTTTTAAAAGCTTTTTCATCGTTTACTGAATTTTGCAGAGCAAACACAAAATACAAGCAAATCAAAGTAGAACTGACAAATTTAACAATCACAAGGTGAACAATGATACGTTGTTATCTCAATAGGAGCCAACAACAGCAACACTGTGCAGTGTTCCTTCATAACTACATTTTCTGACGGGTAGGTAGGTAAAATGATTCAAATACAAGCAGGAAAATCAAGGCTCAATATTCAGAAAATGCCAACAAATGAGATACAAATGGAACATGTCATAAGCACTGCATGAGACAAGGTGCAACAGCGTGTGGCTCTTCCCCTGGGCAGAGCTGTGCTGAGAAAACCCTCGATAAAGTCTGAGGAAATGACTCTGAGCTCGTCATTTCAGATTTAAACATTTTTAAATAAATCATTTCTGCTTGTGATCACTTTAACTTCTGCAAAAATGGGCATGAGTTTTGGTTCAAGCAGAGAAGACATGCACAGCGGTGCTGAAATTAAAAGCCACTTTATTGGAGGGTTTAAACCAGCAGGAGTGCTGCTGAGGTGAGGTGCTCCTCTGCAGATCGAAATAATCACAAAAGCAGCGACACGCGTTCTAATCCACAAATAATGACTGAAGAAGATGGTTTAGACTGATGAAACAGTAAGTCAGCTAACTGGACAAAAGTCTGAACAGACAAATAAAAGTTTAATAATCTTATATAATCTTGAACATTCAACACATAATAAGTAAATAAAGAAAGAAAAACCATAAGCTGTTGTTAGTTGCAAATATAAATTTCATTAGATATGCTACAGCTAAAAATGCCAGCTCTTTTATTTTATTTTGCGTCGAATAAGTAGCTCAGTGTCAAATGAGAGCATTGAAGTGTGAACTGACTTAACATGAGATTAGACTAAAGTTGCAGCGGCTGCTTCAAAGCTTAAAGAAACAAATGAAAATCTCCAGTTTTTCATAATTACACATGGATTTGTTGAAAAGCTTGAATGCAGGAAGCACCAATAGAAAATCACCTTTGTAATATATTAAGGCTTTTAAGTCGGAAAGGGATGACAAAAATACAAAGCAGTTATTAGTTATGATGATAAAATCAGAAGAGATAAATATGTGAGACCTGGAGGACAAAGAGGCTGTAGAGCTTCTTGTCATTAAACTGTGAAATTAAATTAGGAACTCACATATATCTCTAGATAAAGTAATTTCTTTCAAGATGTTATGTTTTCTTTACTTGTGCATAAATGTCCTCTGGCCTGTCAGCAGACATGTTGACCTGAGCGTACTCTGTCTCCTGCTGTCCTCTGTCCTGCACTGAGACACAGGAAGCTTCGTGTCTCCTCTGGAAGAACTTTATATTCCCATAATGACCTTCTTCCTCTGGTTCTTTGGACTGAACAGCAACCTCCTCATATAATTGATTCTGTGGGAAAACGACATTGTTCTTGTTTAGCCAGTGTGCCACAGTTGCCTAGTGATGGAAAAATAATAGTGGAGCTGCTAACAAAAGATGAAAAAATCCTCGCCTGAGTCTCTGGTGAAGCTGGACGTTTGGACTTGAAGAACCTGGAAGACATTAGAGATCTGTCTGAATAATTCAACTGATTCAAATGATTTTCAGGAGACAAAAAAAAAAAAAAATAGATTCAGACAGAGAGTCAGGACTGATCAGGAACAGACCGAGAGGATTAAAAATATAAAGCACGCATACTATGGAGAACTAGTTTTGAATAGTATAGTGCAGTAGAGCATAGCATAGCATAGTATAGTATAGTATAGTATAGTACTGTACAATACAGTACAGTATAGTATACTATACTATACTATACTATGCTATGCTATGCTCTAGTATAGTAAAGTATAGTACAGTCTGTTAATTTAGGTAATTATGGTTACGTAAATGAAGTTTTACTATTTTAATGTTTGATACTTACCAAGCACAAAGAACAAGGCAGATGATCAAAATGACTCCAACTACAATCACCAGGTAAGAAAATCTTATTGTTGAATCTTAGAAAAACAAAATGCAAAAGTCACTAAAAACATCAAAATCAAGTCAGATTAAAAAAAGAATCAAATAAAAAGATTCCAGTCACCTTGAAACTCAAGAGCTATGATAACACTTTTAATACCTGTTATTAATTACCTTTATTGGTAGCTAAGATCACAGATGAGTTCTGATGACCCAGATCATTTGCAGCCACACAGTAAAACTCTCCTCCCTCAGTGGCATTGAAGCTGTAAATCGGCCCCACAGACACATTAATGTCTCCATGTTTGCTGATCCAGAACCAGGTGAATGTGGGTGGAGGTTTGGCTCTGCTGGAGCAGCTCAGCTCCACCCAGCTACCTGCTGACACCAAACCTGATGGACTGATGGAGGCTGAGGTGTTTCTAGGAGCATCTGAGGAAAATGAGACACATGAACTTTATTGATCAGAACCAGATGAACCATGACCTGCTGACAGGATCACTTACATGAAACACTGAGAGTCACTTCTGTCTCTGCTGTCTTGATTCCTCCAATCACAGGATATCTGGCAGAACAGCTGATGTTGTATCCATCATGTGTGTCTGACAGAGTGATGTTCTCCTGGATTTTAGTTGTAAAGGTTCCATCTGTGTTTTTCTCTGTGTGTCTGAGAGAGTCTTGTTGGAGATTCCAGGTGAGTTCAGGAGGTGAGTTTGGACAGGGAGTGAAAGCTGAGCAGGTTACAGTGACAGACTGATGCTCCTTCAGGTCAGAGGGAACATTAATGCTGGGTCTCCAAGGAGAATCTGGGGTTTCACAAATATCAATCATTTGCAGAAGAAAAGAAAGAAAAATAACTTAAAGCATTAAAATGTTTCTGGACTTAAATCAAATTGATACTAAATTATTAGGTTTGGTGTTTTCTTTCATCAAAAATAATTTAATTGCGAACTACAATATTAATGTCTCTGTTTTATAGAATAAAACATCTCTTACCTGTAATGCTTATTTGAAGAGGATTTGCACAAGCTGTTGCTCTTAACGGCCCGTTCTCAATCCTGAAGAAATATGTGTCTGTATCACTTGTATATAAATGAGGAAACACAGTGGTGCAGTTTTTCTCTCTCAAGTTTCCAGTGATGTTCAGATGATATTTGTTCACTGATCTACTGCTGTTGAAAATAACTACATTTGGATTATTGGCAAATTGTAAATCATTTTTCATCCAGACTCCATTGATATTTATGTTGCTGTTAATCTGCTCTGTTGTATTAAAGCTACATGGGATTTCCAGACAAGATCCACTCAGAGCTTCAATCTTCTGTGGTGTTATGATGCAGAGGGCTGGTTGACCTCCACCACAGTGTGGAGCAAAAACACCTGTAACAACAAATGATGAATATCATGTGGAGTCAAATCTGTCTGCAGAGAAACTTCATGATCCACAAACTCCAGTTCAGCTGCTGCAGGTTCAAAGATGTGGATCAAATATTTCAGAATAGAAATGATTCCTGAGAATGAAAGGAAGATAACAAACATCTCACCTGGAAGAAAGAAGACACTCAGTAACATGTTGACAGTCAGCATGTTCTCAGTCAGACTCTGGTAGAGCTTCATCTCTCAGGCTGGAAACCAAACATTTAGATGATTTATTAAATTAGTTCTGATATTAGAGGTTTAACTCACTGCAGAGTAACTCAGAATGCTGTTTGCATGAATTAACACACATCTAGAACTGGTAGATGCAAAAAGACTGCATTAGGAACATCTTTGAATTTGCTCTTCAAAAGTATCTAAAAGACTCAAATCAAAATCTTCAACCTTCTTTCAACAGAAATGTTTTCAACAATAAGTGTTTTTTTTTTTTTACAATATGTAGAGAAGTTGATGAAATATTTGGTTAAATGATTAGAATCAAAGATGTGAACTTACCTGAATTTCTGCAGATTAAACAAAAAAAGTTAAAGTTTTGATGTGTTAGGATCAGTTGCAGCAGCAGATTGAACATCGAGCTCATCTGTGAACAGACGAGTTAGAATAAGGAGTTCCATCCTTCATGCTCTGAGAAACAGGAAGTCAGCTCTGTCTCCTCAGTTTGGCATCATGAAGTCATCCAATGAAGCTCAGAGCTGCTGAATATAAGAGATCATTTCTCAACTTTTAGTTATCTTTAGCTATGAGTGTTAATGTTGAAGCCAAGAAATAAAAATATCAAACATGCTGAGAATATAAATACAGACGTCAATAATCCATGAAGTTATGTTTTATTAAAAGTTTGTCACTGTGAGTCGCTGGCAGAACTGATACACTCACTTCTTGTTTTTACTTCAACTTCTCAGCTTCTTTCTGTTTTTTTCACTGCAGTCAATATGTTGGTTAGTGTCTCTATGATAAACCGAATAAACAACAAACCAACTTCCTGTGTTTATTTTTAAAGTTTCCTCAAAACACAAAGAAACATGAGGGAAGTCTGCAGACTGAAAAGCTGCTGATGGAGTTTAGTTTGCAGGCAGAGACTGAAAGTCATCAAAGAAATGAGTTTGTGAAATAGGAGCAACACCTGATTGGACAGAGTCATGATGTGACAACAGAGGAGAAGTGAAACCAAATTTAAATTTGAATAAGAAAGATAAACAAGGAGAGAGACTCAGTTTCAGTAAACCTGATTTAAAATGTGAGAAACATTGAGATGTAAAGCGTCATGTTGACCTGATGAACACTTGAGCTCTGGGAATATTAACATCTGAAAATCAATTTCTTTTTATGGAAGATTTTAAAGGATGGAAAAATAAACATAAGTTTTTAGTCAAGACAAAAAAACTCAAGTCTAATAACAAGTAAACAATGAAAAAAGTTTGACAAAGAAAGAACTTTATTCTCCTAATCAATGTTTATTTTTCACTTATTTACAGGAATCATTGAATAAACTGACCAAACTTTTGTGTTTACTTTATAACACATGTACAGCAACAGACCACAGTAAAGAAACAGGAAGTCACTTCCAGGACACAATGGTTGGACCTATGATGGATTGGTGACCTGAGATGGACTGGTGACCTATCATCACCTATCCAGGCTGGATGCTGGTATCCTGATTATGATCAAAACTTCCTCTTTATTTGTTATTGTCTTTCTATCAGCATCATCATCTTTAACATGAATTATTTTACGGTTGGTTTATGAGTGACTGATAATCCAGACTAAAAGAGTCATTCTTGTTTTTTCCCAGCAGTTTACATAATCCCACCTCAGGTTCTGTAAACTTTCTCATCTAAATTTTGCTCCAGCGGTCATTGACTTCATTTTATATTTAACTTCACATTGGCATTAAAAAGATGTGAGACTGTTATAACTGTTTCTTTAAAACCTCAGTTGTGTGTCAAACTTGAACAATAAATGATAAAATGTGAATTTCTTCTCTTTTCATGCAGAAAAAGCAAAATTTACAGCATTGCAAACATTTTTTTTCTCAACAACATTTAGTTGCTTGGATGATTTAGTAAAATAAAACATGACAAATTACTGTAAATAATAACACTTGCAAAGACAGAATACAGGATGAAGAAATATAAAATCCTCCTTCTCAGAATGAATTTAGCATCTTTGCCTTGTGACTCAAGACGCCTGAACCTCCATTACTCTGTCAGCGACATTTGCTTCTTCTGTGTCCTGTAGAGATCAAGCATAAAAGAAAAATATTATTGCTCTTGATGAACTGTACTATTGATTTTTAATGGATTTGGAAAACATATTTTAATACCTGATGTTTAGGAGACATGTTTAAAACCTGCTTCAGAGTTGCTATTTTCTAAAAGTACTTGTATTTTGACAAACAAGCCTCATCACAACACATGCTCTAATTCCAGTTTACCTACAATATTGTGCAAAAGGCCTGACTGTCCACACAACAACCGCAAATTTCAGCAGAAAGTAAAAAGATCCATTTACATGTAAATCTGCCAAGAGTCTGAATATTTCAAGGCTTAACTTGACATTGAGCTCAGTCAGTTTACCTTCATCAGTCTCTTGGAGAATCGAAACCAGCTGAAAATGAATGAGACAAGATTCATATTAGTGAATAATCAATACAACAGGTGAGCAACCTCAAAGTATGAACTCATAAAAATCTGCCTCTCACCACTCAAAGATGATGATTGCACCACAGAGCATCACCAGTCCCAGGATCTTTATTATAGTGCAGAAACCAAGTCCAGAACCTTGATAAAAACATGAAATATTGAATTAAACGCAGATTAAATGTTGTCAGAGTTTATTTCAAGTACCTGAATTACAATCATCCTTGACAAACTTTTTTATAGGAAAACATTTCAGTGACCAGATTAGCTACAGTTTCTATAATTTCTTGATTGATCATTTGGAGTCTGTAAACCTGCCTCACTGATACATAAGAGGCTCAATGTTTGAAGTAAAGCTGCTGGGGAACATTTTGCTCTGGAGTAACTCAGTTTACACCAGCTAATATGAAGAAGTAATAATTATATGGACTCAGTTGAAATGCTATGGTCTAACACTTTTAATACCTGTTATTAATTACCTTTATTGATAACTAAGATCACAGAGGAATTGTTCTGATCACCCAGATCATTTACAGCCACACAGTAAAACTCTCCTCCCTCAGTGACATTGAAGCTGTAAATCGGCCCCACAGACACATTAATGCTCCATTTTCTGATCCAGAACCAGGTGAATGTGGGTGGAGGTTTGGCTCTGCTGGAGCAGCTCAGCTCCACCCAGCTACCTGCTGACACCAAACCTGATGGACTGATGGATGCTGAGGTGTTTCTAGGAGCATCTGAGGAAAATGAGACACATGAACTTTATTGATCAGAAACAGCTGAACCATGACCTGCTGACAGGATCACTTACATGAAACACTGAGAGTCACTTCTGTCTCTGCTGTCTTGTTTCCTCCAATCACAGGATATCTGGCAGAACAGCTGATGTTGTATCCATCATGTGTGTCTGACAGAGTGATGTTCTCCTGGATTTTAGTTGTAAAGGTTCCATCTGTGTTTTTCTCTGTGTGTCTGAGAGAGTCTTGTTGGAGATTCCAGGTGAGTTGAGGAGGTGAGTTTGGACAGGGAGTGAAAGCTGAGCAGGTTACAGTGACAGACTGATGCTCCTTCAGGTCAGAGGGAACATTAATGCTGGGTCTCCAAGGAGAATCTGGGGTTTCACAAATATCAATCATTTGCAGAAGAAAAGAAAGAAAAATAACTTAAAGCATTAAAATGTTTCTGGACTTAAATCAAATTGATACTAAATTATTAGGTTTGGTGTTTTCTTTCATCAAAAAATAATTTAATTGCGAACTACAATATTAATGTCTCTGTTTTATAGAATAAAACATCTCTTACCTGTAATGCTTATTTGAAGAGGATTTGCACAAGCTGTTGCTCTTAACGGCCCGTTCTCAATCCTGAAGAAATATGTGTCTGTATCACTTGTATATAAATGAGGAAACACAGTGGTGCAGTTTTTCTCTCTCAAGTTTCCAGTGATGTTCAGATGATATTTGTTCACTGATCTACTGCTGTTGAAAATAACTACATTTGGATTATTGGCAAATTGTAAATCATTTTTCATCCAGACTCCATTGATATTTATGTTGCTGTTAATCTGCTCTGTTGTATTAAAGCTACATGGGATTTCCAGACAAGATCCACTCAGAGCTTCAATCTTCTGTGGTGTTATGATGCAGAGGGCTGGTTGACCTCCACCACAGTGTGGAGCAAAAACACCTGTAACAACAAATGATGAATATCATGTGGAGTCAAATCTGTCTGCAGAGAAACTTCATGATCCACAAACTCCAGTTCAGCTGCTGCAGGTTCAAAGATGTGGATCAAATATTTCAGAATAGAAATGATTCCTGAGAATGAAAGGAAGATAACAAACATCTCACCTGGAAGAAAGAAGACACTCAGTAACATGTTGACAGTCAGCATGTTCTCAGTCAGACTCTGGTAGAGCTTCATCTCTCAGGCTGGAAACCAAACATTTAGATGATTTATTAAATTAGTTCTGATATTAGAGGTTTAACTCACTGCAGAGTAACTCAGAATGCTGTTTGCATAAATTAACACACACCTAGAACTTGTAGATGTAGAAAGACTGCATTAGGAACATCTTTGAATTTGCTCTTCAAAAGTATCTAAAAGACTCAAATCAAAATCTTCAACCTTCTTTCAACAGAAATGTTTTCAACAATAAGTGTTTTTTTTTTTTTACAATATGTAGAGAAGTTGATGAAATATTTGGTTAAATGATTAGAATCAAAGATGTGAACTTACCTGAATTTCTGCAGATTAAACAAAAATAGTTAAAGTTTCAAAACCCGTTGATGTGTTAGGATCAGTTGCAGCAGCAGATTGAACATCGAGCTCATCTGTGAACAGACGAGTTAGAATAAGGAGTTCCATCCTTCATGCTCTGAGAAACAGGAAGTCAGCTCTGTCTCCTCAGTTTGGCATCATGAAGTCATCCAATGAAGCTCAGAGCTGCTGAATATAAGAGATCATTTCTCAACTTTTAGTTATCTTTAGCTATGAGTGTTAATGTTGAAGCCAAGAAATAAAAATATCAAACATGCTGAGAATATAAATACAGACGTCAATAATCCATGAAGTTATGTTTTATTAAAAGTTTGTCACTGTGAGTCGCTGGCAGAACTGATACACTCACGTCTCGTTTTTACTTCAACTTCTCAGCTTCTTTCTGTTTTTTCACTGCAGTCAATATGTTGGTTAGTGTCTCTATGATAAACCGGAATAAACAACAAACCAACTTCCTGTGTTTATTTTAAAGTTTCCTCAAAACACAAAGAAACATGAGGGATGTCTGCAGACTGAAAGCTGCTGATGGAGTTTAGTTTGCAGGCAGAGACTGAAAGTCATCAAAAGAAATTAGTTTGTGAAACAGGAGCAACATTTGATTGGACACCTGTCCAATATAACAGGAATAAATGGTTTTGGCTACTTGCAAAGCACTGTAAGCAGAAACCATCTTTATTTTTTCAAAGCAAGTGAAGGTTAACTTTTGCAGCCTCTTGATTTTATTTGGGTGAGAAGAAAAAATTGGTTCTCAGCTATAAGCTTGATTTCAGCGTCTGTATTTCCAAACCTAATGTGGCGAGTCTGCTCATTTTTTGTGTCACTTTCAAAAAGTGTCTCAAAGAGTTGGAAACAAACAGGTAGCTTTTTACATCATTGTGTTTATGTTTCATTTTAAAGCAATTTAAAATAAATAAAATTAAGATAAATACTTTGAAAACATTACTAAATATCATTGAGAATCGTCTGGAAAAAAAACAATTGCAAATGTTGCAATTGTGGTCCCAGATCGAACCGGACCTACCGGACTCTCAGGTGTGGAAACAGCCTTTGGACTGGAACTTGACTCCGATGTCCACGGACCAGAAAGGCCAGAGGTGCGGTGCGGTGCCTCAGACGTTGTCTCAGGCTTGATCCCAGCTGTTGGTGGCTTTTGTTGTGAGGCTGATATTGGTGAAGGGCAAGAAGCGGTTTATCCCACAGAGGAGGCATTGTCAGGCGGGTGTTGGTTGGAGCAAAAATGAAAGTGTCACAATCAGGGTCCACCACGACTGCCAACGCTCAGAGATCAGGATGAATGGAAGGAAAACTGAGAGAAATATTGAAAGAATTAGATTTTGAGAAATCAGAAAATGAGTTGTACTGTCGTTGCTAATATGTCTGTATGTAGGTCACTGTAAGGTATTTCCCTCGAACCTACAAAAATAAAAACCACAGACAACGTATATGAATTATATGGTCAAGCTTTTGCAAAAGGAGAAGTCTCCATTTTAATCTGTGGGTGATAGGCACAGTGGTTCTTCAATGTCATTCCCAAGTGAATAGCCATGTTTTGTATCACTTGGTTTACAAAATGTGGTCCATTGTCACTATAAACAGTTTGCGGGATGCCATGTGTTGGGATAATAGTTTTACAAATAGCCTTAGCTACTGTCAAAGCATCCGCATGCTTTGCTGGAACTATTTCAACCCATTTAGAAAAAGCATCAATCATCACTAGACAATATTTATATGGCCCACTTTGTGAAAGTTCAATAAAATCCATATGCATGGTTTGAAATGGATAAGATGGTTTTGGGAACCTGCCTCGTTTTGGCCTTATGTTTCCCTGAGAATTGTATTTCACACAGACTGGACATGCAGTACAAAAATTTTTTAAGTAAGAATTTAAACCATATGTTGTGAAATGTTGTTGTATTATGGTTTCCATCCCCCTGTTGACACATGGCAACGCCCATGTGTCACAATTGCTGCTGCTTTAAATAAAGCTTTAGGAAGGACTGGTTTGTTATTAACTTCAAAAATGTTCTCATCATTTATTTTCACACCCTTAGTTATCCACATCCTTTTTTCAACCTGCGGGGCGTTGTCCTGCATGTCTTTTAGCACTGCTTTGTCTATCATGTGTTGTTCTCCTCCAGTCTGTGCTGAGAAAGTTCCTTTCCCATGCTTCCCTGCTGCAGCTTCTTTTGCAATTTTATCAGCTAGTTTGTTCCCATTTGAAACTTCATCTCGTCCTTTTGTGTGAGCTGCACATTTACATACAGCTAGTTTAATTGGGAGCTGTATTGCTTGTAAAAGATTTTTAAGCAAAGATGCATGAGTTACTGGTTTCCCAGTAGATGTTGTCATTCCTCTACGCTCCCATTGTTTAGCAAAATAAAACAGCGTAGAGAAAACATACTGGCTATCTGTGTACACTGTCAAGTGCCTGTCCTCAGCCAGTTCACATGCCCTAGTCAAAGCAATCAATTCAGCTGCTTGTGCAGAATGAGTGCTTTCCGTAAAACCCTGGGGTAATCTGGTATAAGTATACCCCTGACCTTTGTAGGTAAATGCGAACCAGAACTGCGAATCTGGGTGAATGGGTACAGAGAAGAAAGCGTTGCTGAGGTCAATTACTGTGAAGAATTTATTGTTTGGTTTTAGTGAGTTTAACAGCGTGTGTGGGTCTGGCACATTTGGTGCTCTCGTTTGAACTGCTTCATTGACTGAACGTAAATCTTGAATCATGCGCCAGTCTTTTTTGTTTGCCTTGTGAACAGGAAAAATAGGTGTGTTACAAGGAGAATCTGAACATTTTTTTATGATTCCTCCTTTTAACAAACCCTTGATTACTGGTTCAATCCCATTCAGTGCTTCCGGTTTTAAAGGATATTGTTTTACCCTGGGCCTCCAGCTAGATTTTGCTTTAATTTGCACTGGGGGAATTGAACCAAGTAACCCAACATCAGAGGGACCTTTTGTCCACAAGTTATCTGGAAGCTCAGCTAATTCAGCTTCCTCTTTTTCTGTAAGAAATATGTTCATGTGTCACTCAAATGCATGAACTTGAGCTGTACCTGTAACAACTTCACAAAGTGATTGTTTCCATACATCACAGCTGGGGCTGTAGCTCCAACCATCTTTACCTTCTTTGAAATCAGTGGCTTCAGAAGCCATTTTAGTTCTGTTACCTACATCTGCCCATGTAATATTATGCGGCTTAAAAAGCGAGATGTGTGGGTTTGTAGGTAACTTATACAGCTCTTTTTGACTAGTCGGAAGGAGCACAGTCACAGCTGCATAAGACCTTCGGTCTGTGAACATTTCAGTCACAGCCAGTGTCACAGGATTTGTTTCTAAAAACTTTTGCACATAATCCTGTGGATCATTGAGGATGTTCATTATTACATGCAACTGATTGTAATTCATTTCTGTTTCAGGTGTGTCCAGCTGTCCTCGAGCTTCTCTAAGAAGCTTTCCTGGGACATAAGGATTGTCAGCTGGCTTTAGATCATATGAACAATAGATTTTTTCATCCTTGTGAATTGTGTACAGATCAGAGTGTTTCAGTCTGACTGCCCTCATGCCACCTTGTACAGGGACTACTGCTATCCCTAATTTTGTCATTAGGTCTCTACCTAACAGGTTTGTTGGACATTTAGGTGACATCACAATAGAAGCTTTTACTTTAATTCCTGTTTCAGGATCTTCAAAAGATGTACTTTTTGACATATTTTCTCTGTGCGTTTGTCCATCGGCAGATTTCACCCAAATGGACTCGTTTGTGGGGTTTACACCTTCTATTTTAGTTTTTAGAACTGTTTTGCATGCACCGGTGTCACATAAAAATTCAACTTCTTCCCCACAAACAATCAGTGTGATACAAGGTTTTTCTTTTAATGCATTTAACATATCCCAGGCTGCACATATGTCCACTATTTCATCAATTTGATCTAGTGGTATTAAAAGGTGCACTCGGCTGATAATCTGCCGAGACTGTTGATACTAAGATAGGAGCAGATGGAGCTGCTGCAGCGGTTGAGGAAGGAGCAGTCGGCCGTACCTGCTCCCCCTGTCCCCCCGAAGCATTCCGTCTGTTCGACACCTTTTCATTTTCTTCTGACCTTACAAATAAGTTATTTGATTCTTCAAGCTTTTTATCTTTAACCTTTTTAATTTGTTCTTTCCTGTCTATGGCTGCTTTTAACCATAATTTAGCACACCTTAATTCATCCTCCTTTTTAGCCTTTTTTATCCCCTTTTTTCTTGCTACACTACTCTCCAAAATTCCTACAATTGTTTGCCATTGATCAATTTTTAGCTTCCCATCTTTTTTTTTAATATTTCTTTTTCCATTTTTTCATGTATACAATGCTACCAGGAAATCTGGACAGCATGTATTTCTCATCCCCATCGGGGCCCTCAACGAGTGAGGAATTACAAGAATTTGCATTTCCCATTATTTAAATCACTTGCAATTTTAGCTTCAAAATTTTTATTTATTAAAATTTAGTCCAGGTTCGTTGACTCCTAGGGAGTCCTAAAAACTGGAGATCTTTTCAGTAGGCCAGCAATTAAAAATACCTTGTTGTGGTATTCTCCACTTCAACTCTTTCGAGTGGGAGAATCTTGCCTTTGCATCCACAAGAGGTTTGCTGCTTACAACCCTACTGCTTTATATGAGGTAAAATACAGAGCAATATTTAAACCTCCAATCAGTCTTTCACACACACACACACATCAACAAAGCAGCAAACAAACCAGCAATGACAAATAGTAATGACAAGACAGCAAACATCAAACATCCTATCTACATGAGGATTTACCCTTATGGGGTTTCCTCGAAAAGAGAAAGGTTCTGGCAACACCTGTCCTTCCTGAGTACAGATTTTTAGTCAAAACGCTGTTTAACAAGGATTCTCAAACCTCAGAGTTTTAGTCAAAACGCTGTTTAACAAGGGACTCACACCTCAGAGTTTTAGTTAAAACGCCGTTTAACAAGGGCACTCACACCTCTAATATAACCATTTAAAAATTCACCTACGTTTCTGTAGTTATCGGGTTGTCCAGTCGGATCTCGTCATTCCGCCGTTGGCAGACAAAGTCGGACATGTGTCGCTGGCCCAGCGAAGAATTCACTTCCTGGGTCTTTCTTTCCAGGTCCCTAATTGACTCTGGCCGTGCACGGATTCAGCGCGTCTTCCTCTGCCTGACAGCGGGGGGGTTGAGAGATCCCGGGTTTCGGCACCAAAATAATGTAAGGTATTTTCCTCGAACCTACAAAAATAAAAACCACAGACAACGTATATGAATTATATGGTCAAGCTTTTGCAAAAGGAGAAGTCTCCATGAACAACTTCTTTAAGTCGTTCACAGAGAGTTCTGATCTGCTTTCACGTGAGCTCCTTCTTTTATTGTCAAAGAAAACAGTCACAGGGGGCAGTCAGGAAACCAACAGAGGTCATAGATCATTTAACCTAAACAAACCAGCAACTCAGTTCCAGATGTGATATCTAGTTACAATCTGAGCCCAGTTCAGCTCAGGTCAAACTATCAACTAAGGAATGAGTAGATAAACATAAGAAGAATTTAGGGTCTAAGAACCACATGGTTTGACTATCTCACATGAAGATACACAGACAGCAGTAACCTCCAGGTCAGTTTATACACACATAAGGAAGAGAACACCTCAAACTAAAAATCACAATAATACTGATTAACTTTAGACTGAATATGAACTAAAGTAATAACAAAATGATAATACATAAAAATATCTAACAGTCACAAATTTGTATTTTCTATTTTTGTCAATTTAAAAACGTACATGCTGATTGAGGATTTTCTCACCGTCTCTGGAAAAGGTGGGTCCGTGTTGGATGTCACGCTGACTTTTCCGGGAAATCAAAGACCAGAAGTTCTCCTGCCTTTAACTTTGGACAGGGTTTGAGGTTAGGAAGACTCTTCCTAGGCTGTTTCGATCCTCCTGACGTCAATGTCCCAATAAAAAAAAAAAAAAAAAAAAATGAAAGAGATGACAGCAGATAAACTGTAATGAAGAAAAAGGAATTAACTTTTTGTACTGGCACTTTTACTTACCCCGCAGAGCTTGGTGAGACTCACTGAAACAGTACTTTGTGCGGATGAGAACAGCAAGCAGACATGCTTAAATTCTGTTCAGTCTGATCCCTTCTCACTGGACAGTACTGGCTTATAATTGGATTATCGCAAAGTTTCATACAAGGAGTCTGGGAACCAACAATTCTAGAGTCCACAAATCTAGAACAACCTTGCAGTTTTCCCATAAAACTGCAAAACAGCTGAAACACTGAGTTCCTGTAAACTAAGGCTAAAAATCCACCTGTTTAGAGTTACCGAACACTACTCAACATCATTGACATATATTGATGATGTTGATTGTTGCATTTTGGCTAAATGTCACGTTCATTGCTTGTCTCACAATCGGTCAGTGCGTGATGTTTTCAGAACACTGTGAATTCCCTTGCTGCTGAAAATTGTGACACAGATATACTTGAACTTGAAAAATGAGACTCGCAGAAATCTGGCTACAGCTACAAAAGAAATCTCATTTAAAAAAAAACATATCAAACAAAAACTGTGCAAAGATATTGTACTTTTAAGCAAAGTAAAAAAAAAAAAAATTTTTTGAATTGTCAGCACTCCCTGTCTGCTCCTTGTTGCTCATATAGATGAATTGTTACAACACACCGATTTTGTACATAGGTGGTGAAATGTGATTTGTTGAGCGAATGAACGTATTGATGGACTGATAATTAAATGCTTTTTAGGGTTTTACAAAGAGGCAGAAACTATTTAATACACCAATCAGTGGCTGACAGGGCTGAAGCGGGTTGCAGCATTTTATTTTTAGTGTTGGACAAAAGTGCAACTCATGAGCTTGACGACATTAGGAGGGAGTGAAGCAGCTGAAAGAGAAAAAAAGAAACACGAGAGATTGAAAGTAAACGTCAAACACCAAAATGTAACCGAGACCAGCAGCTCTGCAGCTGAATTGTTCCAACTCAGAAGACAAAAGTGTCTTACGTGTCAAGGATGAAGACTGCACTGCCAACAGCTACCATTCCCACGACCCCTATTATTGCATAAATCCAGGCTCCAAGTCCTTTTCCACCTTTAAGAAGAAAAAATGCTCGGGTTTCACCGAATGGAAAATATCTTGGCTTTAAATACCATCAAACATGTATTGCAACTTTAAAAAAAAAAAGAAAAAAAAAGAGCAAAAGCTTAATGTTTTTATTTTATAAAGCACAATTTGAGCTGATGAATAAAATGAACAAACATGATGAAATGTACCCAGAATGACAGTTCTTAGGATATTGACGAGGTGGCAAAGTCTTCAAACAATAATTTCAGCTTCTTTCCAAAATCAACCTTTTATTCTGCTTAAAAATGTTAATATCTCAATATCTTTGAGGATTTTGAAAAGGAAAACAAAAGAGGAAAATAATTTACCTTTCATTCTGAGATTGATCCGTGATGATTTCTGTTTACCCAGCTTATTTGAAGCTAAACAGTAGTACTGTTTGCCCTCACTGAATTTAACCTTGAGATTGTTGCCTGAAGATACTTTCTTGAATGTTTCGGTGCCTTTCTTGAACCAGGTGAATCTGGGTGGAGGTTTGGCTCTGCTGGAGCAGCTCAGCTCCACCAAGCTGCCTTCTGACACCGAACCTGATGGACTGATGGAGGCTGAGGTGGCTTTAGGAGCATCTGAGGAAAATGAGACACATGAACTTTATTGATCAGAACCAGATGAACCATGACCTGCTGACAGGATCACTTACATGAAACACTGAGAGTCACTTCTGTCTCTGCTGCGCTGCTTTTTCTAGCTGCAGGTTGTCTGGTGGAACAGCTGATGTTGTATCCATCATGTTTGTACGACAGAGTGATGGTCTCCTGGATTTTAGTTGTGAAGGTTCCATCTGCTTTTCTCTCTGTTTCTCTGAGAGAGTTTTTTCGGAGATTCCAGGTGAGTTCAGGTTGTGATTGTGGACAAGGAGTTGAAACTGAGCAGGTTATAGTGACAGACTCGCCCTCCTTCAGATCACCAACAGGGATATTAATACTGGGACTCAAAAGAGCATCTGAAATTTTACATTAGATACACATTTAATTGATGTTCTACGTGCGTGTCACAGATTTTTGCATTTGAAAAAACATGACTGTTTGTGATTGATGTCTTCATTGGACATAAAAATACTCTGAACTAAAACGTAAATGCAACACTTTTGTTTTTCATGAGCTGAACTCAAAGGCCTAAAACACTGTCAATATCAACATTTCTCTCAAATATTATTCACCAATAATTCTAAATATGTGATAGATTTCATTTGATTACATAATCCCTCCTGCCTTGTGGGTGTTGCACCGCAAGATCCTGATTAGACAGAATGATTACTGCTCAGGACCGCCAGGGGCAGGCCGCAGTAAAACACCTCTCTGAAATGTATTGTTTCATCACTCAGCACAATGCCAAAGACGTTACACGTTTTGAGGGGGCGAGCAATTGGCATGCTGACTGTCGACCAGAGCTTTTGTCTATGAACTTAATGTTCATTCCTCTTTCAGATGATGTGGCCATACATCGTACCATCCTCACAATCACAGAGCATGTGTAACCACGTCAGCCCAGCAAACTCCACATCCAACATGTTCACCGCTAAGATTGTCTGAGACCAGCTATCCGGACAACTGCTGAACCAATTAGTTTGCACAACAAAGTCCTCCTGCACAAACAGTCAGAAACTGTCTCAGGGTCATCTGGATGCTTATGGTCCTCATTGGGGTCTCGACCTGCAGTTCGTCACTCTGACCAACTGGAATTGGCAAATGCTCACGTTTGACGGTGTCTGGCATATTGGAGAGATGTGATCTTCAGGAATGAATCCCAGTTTTCACTGTTCAGGGCAGACAGATGATAACGTTTGTTTCATTTGATCAACTCCATGTGAAGGAGATGTGTTGGACACATCCGGTTGGGACTGGTTTTCAGACCCACCAATTAAGCAAAGAGCACATTTCAAACTGGTCTTCTGATGTGTCCTGCCTAAGGCGCACCTGCAGAAATCATTCTGTCAAACTAGTATCTTGATAAGCCACAGTTGAGAAATGGGATGGATAAACTTTGAAAGTTTTTGGATTTTTTGTGTGCTTTTCTGGAGTATTCCTTGTGTAAGTTGGACTCTAGTTTTTTTCATTACATATTCACAACTATGTTTTTGCCTGCTGCAATTGGGTTCACCTCAAGAACACATCATGACAAAAACATTGGTGTTATTGTTTCCAAATGTAAATGAACTTTTCTTTGCAGTAGAAAGAAGTTCTAATGCACAGCGTTTTCAGACGTCAAATAATGAGGTTATTTTGACCATTTCTCATTTCTCTGCAAATAAAAAGAAAACTTTTGCTTGTTTTTTCAGAGACATGCCAGTAGTTCATAGAATAAAAGAACAATATACATTTCACTTAAACATATCTAAGAAAAGTAAAATCAGAGCAACTGATAATTGGTCTCTAAATTATCTCTCTAAGTATTGAAATGATCTTATTCAAAAAGGTAAGTGTTACCACTGATGCCAATACAGATGCCTGTCGATTTCTCACTCCCTAGCTCATTTGTGGCCTCACAGTAATATTCTCCTTCTTCAGTAGTTGTAGCACTGAAGTTGTAAACCTGCCCTTCAGATAGTTCAATGTTGCCACCTCCGCTGTTCCTGAACCAGGTGAATGTGGGTGGAGGTTTGGCTCTGCTGGAGCAGCTCAGCTCCACCCAGCTACCTGCTGACACCAAACCTGATGGACTGATGGATGCTGAGGTGTCTCTAGGAGCATCTGAGGAAAATGAGACACATGAACTTTATTGATCAGAACCAGATGAACCATGACCTGCTGACAGGATCACTTACATGAAACACTGAGAGTCACTTCTGTCTCTGCTGCGCTGCTTTTTCTAGCTGCAGGTTGTCTGGTGGAACAGCTGATGTTGTATCCATCATGTGTATCTGACAGAGTGATGGTCTCCTGGATTTTAGTTGTAAAGGTTCCATCTGTGTTTTTCTCTGTTTGCCTTTGAGAGTCTTGTTGTAGATTCCAGGTGAGTTCAGGTTGTGATTGTGGACAGAGAGTTGAAACTGAGCAGGTTATAGTGACATACTGGCCCTCCTTCAGATCACCAACAGGGATATTAATACTGGGAGTCAAAGGAATATCTGAAATTTCACATTAGACATAAATAAAGTCCAATGTGAGTGTCATAGATTTATGCATGTAAAAAAATATGATTGTTGTGTATTCCAATGTGCATTGGAAATATACATAAAATGAACAAATTAATAAACGTAACACTTTTTTGTTCCCATTCTGTATGAGCTGAACTCAAAAAACGAAAAAATGTTCAAGATAACCATTTCGCTCAAATATCTGTCTAAATCTGATAGTGAGCATTTTGTCTGAAAAATTGGAAAAAAGATATTGTCATGGATGAATCCCAGTTTTCACTGTTCCGGGCAGACAGATGATGACGTTTGTTTCATTTTGTGGGAGAACAGTTTGCTGAGGTAAACGTTGTGGATTGAGTGACCTATGGTGGCGGTGGGTTTGTGGTATGGGGTGACATATGTGAAGGACATCGAACACATTTTATCGATGGCGTTTTGAATACACAGAGATATCGTGAAGAAGCAATCCTGAGACACATTGTTGTGGCATTCATCCACGAACAGCGCCTCATGTCACAGCATCCTAGTGAACCGTCCCAATTTGCAAGCATCTGTACACAACTCCTGTAAGCTGAAAAACATGTTTGTGCATGGCCAGATTACAAAACAAACATGTCACCCATTGAACACGGTTGGGATGCTCTGGATCAGCGCATCCAGAGCATCCTGAACAATCCCATGCTGTTCCAGTTCCTGAAAACATTCATCAACTTTGAACGGCCAGTAAATGTTGCTCCACTTTTTACAGGCTACTATGAACAAGCTGATCAACTCCATGTGAAGGAGATGTGTTGGACACATCAGATATTGACTGGTTTTCAGACCCACCAATTAAGCAAACAGCACATTTCAAACTGGTCTTGTACCAGGCACACCAGTGTTGTAATCATTCTGTCTAACCAGTATCTTGATATGATTGAGAGATGGGATGGATAAACTTTTTGACAGGAACAGTCCTCACTGTCACAGATTTAGACAGACTAGTGAACAATATTTGGTTATAGAGAAATTATTTTAGCTCTTTGAGTTCAGCTCATAAAGAAATGGGAGCAAAAACAAAAGGGCTTTGTTTATGTTTTTGTTCATATAAATATATACACTGCCTGGCCGAAAACATGTCACCATCAAGAAAAAGGTCACAGACGCTAATATTTCATTGGACCACCTTTAGCGTCGAAGACTGAGGCCTCCAAACGTGGGGCGTGCTAATCCCTGCGCCACCACAGCACACCCTGATGCTCATATTTATAACTCCAGTTACATATACAGCTATGGAGAAGATTAAGTGACCACTGCACTGAGCCCCTTTGAAAAACTCATGGTTATTCCACCAAATATTGATTTCTGAACTCTTCTTGAGTTAAACCATCAGCATTATTCTTTCAAAGTGAATATGTTTTCTTTGCACTATATGAGTTCTAAAAGCACTGCAATTTTCTGCATATATGACATATTTTCAGTGCTTCATCAAATTAAAGAACAATGATAATTTTACTAAAACATATACCAATAAAAAATATATAAAATCAGAGAAATTGATCATTTAACAATTCTCTGATATCTTTCCAGAGCTGTATGTATGTAAATATATAAACTGGAGGAAATGAAATGATCTTCTTAAAAAAATAATAAGCATTACCAATGAGGTCAAGACAGATGTTGTTTGATCTCTCAGTACCAAGATCATTGCTGGCCTCACAGTAGTAGTCTCCTCGCTCAGTAGCACTGAAGCTCATCCTGAAAACTGAAGTGTCTGCAATGGCTCCACCTCCGCCGTTCCTGAACCAGGTGAATGTGGGTGGAGGTTTGGCTCTGCTGGAGCAGCTCAGCTCCACCCAGCTACCTGTTGACACCAAACCTGATGGACTGATGGATGCTGAGGTGTCTCTAGGAGCATCTGAGGAAAATGAAACACATGAACTTTATTGATCAGAAGCATGACCTGCTGACAGGATCACTTACATGAAACACTGAGAGTCACTTCTGTCTCTGCTATGTTGCTTTCTCTAGCTGCAGGATGTCTGGAAGAACAGCTGATGTTGTATCCATCATGTGTCTCCAACAGAGTGATGTTCTCCTGGATTTTACTGGTAAAGGTTCCCTCTGTGTTTTCCTCTGTTTGTCTAATAGAGTCTTGTTGGAGATTCCAGGTGAGTTCAGGAGGTGAGAGTGCACACGGAGTTGAAGCTGAGCAGGTTATAGTGACAGACTGGCCAACGTTCAGATCACCAACAGGGACATTAATACTGGGAGTCAAAGGAATATCTGAAACGTAACATAAAACACACATTTAATTGATGTTCTGTGTGTCTCACAGATTTATACATGTAGGAAAACCGGATTGTTGTGTGTTTAATAAATGCATCTGGAAAACATAGGTTTGCTGAAAGAAAATATAAACACAACTTGTGTGTTGCTCCCATTTTCATGAGCTGAATCAAAAGACCTAAAACATTCTCAGTATAACCATTTCTCTCATTGTTCATTAATCTGTCTCAATCTGTGGTAGTGAACAGTTTTCCTTGTAATACATAATCCCTCTTGCCTTGCGGTGTTGCATATCAAGATCCTGACAAGACAGTATGATTACTGCTCAGGAGTGCCATGGGAAGACCACAATAAAACACCACTGTTTTATTACTCACTCTTATAACACCCCTGTTTGTGCTTGGCCAGCTTATTCACTAAACATGTCACCCATTGAACAAGGTTGGGATGCTCTGGATCAGCGCATACAATAGCATGTTTTAGTTCCTGAAAATATCCATTGACTTCTTACAGCCATTGAATGTTGGTCCACTTTTTAAAGGAACAGACCATCACACTGCAAGCCACAACCAACAAGCTGATCAACTCCATGTGACAGAGATGTGTTGCACTGTGAGAGTGAATTAGTGATCACACCAGATACTGACTGGTTCTGAGAGCCCCAACTAAACAAACGGCACTTTTCAAACTTGTATTTCAATGTGGCCTTCCAAAGACACAGCTGTAATCATTCTGTCTAATCAGTATCATGATAAGACACGATATACACACACATATATATTTATGTTTATTATGAATAGAAATGCAATGATCTTTTTAACAAAACAATAAGCATTACCAGTTAGGTCAACACAGATGCTTGTCGATCTCTCACTACCAAGATTATTTGTGACCTCACAGTAATAATCTCCTCGCTCAGTAGCAATGAAGCTGTAAACCTTCTCCTCAGCTAATGTAAAGGCTCCACCTGTGCCCTTCTTCATCCACCTGAATGTGGGTGGAGGTTTGGCTCTGCTGGAGCAGCTCAGCTCCACCCAGCTACCTGTTGACACCAAACCTGATGGACTGATGGATGCTGAGGTGTCTTTAGGAGCATCTGAGGAAAATGAAACACATGAACTTTATTGATCAGAACCATGACCTGCTGACAGGATCACTTACATAAAACACTGAGAGTCACTTCTGTCTCTGCTATGTTGCTTTCTCTAGCTGCAGGATGTCTGGAAGAACAGCTGATGTTGTATCCATCATGTGTCTCCAACAGAGTGATGTTCTCCTGGATTTTACTGGTAAAGGTGCCCTCTGTGTTTTCCTCTGTTTGTCTAATAGAGTCTTGTTGGAGATTCCAGGTGAGTTCAGGAGGTGAGAGTGCACATGGAGTTGAAGCTGAGCAGGTTATAGTGACAGACTGGCCAACGTTCAGATCACCAACAGGGATATTAATACTGGGAGTCAAAGGAATATCTGAAACGTAACATAAAACACACATTTAATTGATGTTCTGTGTGTACACAATAGATACTGACTGGTTCTGAGAGCCCCAACTAAGCAAACGGCACTTTTCAAACTGGTATTTCAATGTGGCCTTCCTAAGACACAGCTGTAATCATTCTGTCTAATCAGTGTCAAAATAAGACACTATATACACACACATATATATTTATGTTTATTATGAAAAGAAATGCAATGATCTTTATAACATAACAATAAGCATTACCAATGATGTCAAGACAGGTGCTGTTCGATTCCTGATAACCAAGAATATTTCTAACCCCACAAATATAGCTGTGTCTCTCATTAGCAATGAAGGTGTGATCGTCCTCGACATATAACTCAATGGGTCCATTCTCGCTGTTCTGGTACCAAGAGGTGAACGTCCTGGGAGGATTCGCTCTGCTGGAGCACCTTAGTGTCACCCTGGCACCTTTTGACACAAAACCTGAAGGACTGATGATTACTGAGGTTTCTTTAGGAGAATCTGAGGAAAATTAGATGACATATTTACTTTATATGGGTATGTTACTAAAAATATACTTGAAAGAACATTCAAAGAGCTATTAATCAACATCATTATTATGTAGGTTAGACATTAAGGCTGCTGCAGTGCTGTCAAATCTGAAATATTGTTTAGCTTTTTTCCCCTTCAATCTTCAAAAGATGCTTAAATTCTGTATTTTTTTTTTAATTACCATGAAACATTCAATACATGCCTAAATAAATGTCATTAAGTTGACCAGCAATATTCCCAGTTCTGTTTTCTTTTCTACTGTAACAGAGAATAATTTGCATGGAAATAAAAGCATTAAAATTACACAATTTTTCAAAGATCATAGTTCAATCCTAAATTAATGTATATAAGTTAGCTCATTATAAAAAATTAACTTAGCTTTTTGTTTTTTTGGGAGCTCTTTCAGCTCCCAAACGTCTCTTAATTTGTCATCCTCTGCAGCCCCACAGAGTAAAATAACTTGGCAAACAGGAATGTTTTATGTGACAAATCCTTTTGCATTAAGTGTTCCCTGTATAAGAAGCTTCACACTTCCTTGATTTTATGTATTTGCTCTATCATGACAACAGACATTCTAACTGCTGCAAAATAATTCAATCAAACTTTCAATGAAAACAAAAAACCCCCAAAAAAACAACAACAACAAAAAAAATACAGTAAACAAATTTACTTAACAGACCCATAACAATAATGTATTAGTACATAATAATTTTAATATTCAGCCGGATGCTGCTTTGCTTATTGGTATCAGCTATATTTATGGGTTTTTGCAACACTCTCAATTTCACCACTGTCTACTGACTGTCCTGTCTGTCCCGCTCTCTGTTTTCATGTTGTGTTATTTTCTCATAACATTATATGATATCTCACACGTGATTGGCACAAGGCTGCAGTGCAAATCAAAATAAATTTGTGCTGTGAGTCGAGCAAGCCACTTAAAGTGTGACGGTGAAGCAGCCAAAGAAAAAAAGGTCAGGAGATGGCTCTCTCCCTTTCTCACTCTGTCTCAACCTCTCCTGTGGAGTATTCAATGAGCAATGATGCAAAAGAATCTAAAATCTCAGGAAAGTAAAACGTGATTTCACTTGAAATAATAATAATATGTATAAAAAAATGTTGAAAAAATAAAAACATCCATTTTCAAAATGGATGTTTTTATTTATTTATAAGGGAAGGATTAATTATAAGCCTTCCCTTATAATTAAGAATGCCTCTCAGTGAGGAGCCAGCTCCAATTGTACACTTCGAAGAGCCGACTCCAAGACACGAAATACTTGCAACCGACCCATCACTGATAGATAAAAATACAGATGACAATTACGGCGTTTATAAGTAGTTTCTGACAGAGATGATTTCCCCATGCATGCTGGAGGCCTGCTGTGTGTGATTATGGAAGGTGCACACCCAGCTACACAGTGGTTGCGTTGCCTATATTTAAATATGACAACCTGTTACATTGTAAATTGATCAAGTAAATGGAATAAACATGAACTATACTGTGCTGACATGATCACTTACGTGAAACACTGAGAGTCGTTACTGACTCTGGTGACTGTTTGAATCCTCCAGTCACAGGATATCTAGCAGAACAGCTGATGTTGTATCCATGATGCCTGTATGTCAGATCAATGGTATTGTGGATTCTAGTGAAACGGGTTCCATACTTTTCCTCGAATTCTTCTCTGAGAGAGTAGTTTTTGAGATTCCAGATGATTTCAGGAGGTGAGATTAAACAGGGAGTATAAGCTGAGCAGGATACAGTGACAGACTGATGCTCCGTCAGATTACTTCCAGAAACATCAATGGAGGGAGTCTTAAGAGAATCTGTGGTTTCAAACCAGACATGTCATAAAGTGAAACACGACACAAAATACAGTATTGATTACTTGGACATTATACCTACAACACCATTTTACTCATCAACAAATTATAATTCCATGAAACATTTCCTTTATTGCCCCGTGACTTGAGACAGACTGATTCAAACTCCGCCATGGCAGAAGTCAAAACAACCAATGTGCTCCTTTAAAGCCGGATGAAAACAGGCATCTATAACCTTATATCCCTTCGATTTGGTTGATTTCACTTTAAAAATGGTCACAGGATGCTGCGTTGTCGGCTGCACAAACAGGCAAGGAAGCAAAGCAAACTTGCCACTTTATCTTATGACTTGTAGTGAGGAAAGATACGGCAGTGCTGGACAGCAGCCGTCAATCATAACGACTGTCATCCCTCAGTGTAACTGTGGATTTGCAGTGAATACTTTTTACAAGGTAAGAAGACTAACGTTCATATTCTTTACAAGTAAGTATGATTAGAAAGATGTCAAATATCACATTATGGAAAAGGTAAGCGTTTAACTGTCTGTAACCATGGAGACAGTGCCGCACAGTCCCGTAGCCTAACATGTATGGTTGAAAACTCTTCTTTTGTTCGGTTTTAAGGCTGCTCCAGTATAAGGAAGAAGATGTGTTATGGTTACAGTCAAATTAACTTGACTGGAACAAGAAGAAGCCACGAATAAACTGGAAAAAGCAACTTGGGAAAACAAGTTCACTTCAAACGTCCGTCATGGGTCCGTTGTTGTAAAGGGTCAGTGATGAACTTTAGTAAAGGTAAATAAAGGTAAAAAATCCCTTGTTACAATAGAGGTATGTAGAAGAGTATCTCTGAATGCACATCGAACCTTGAGGCAACTGCGATACAGCAGAAGAAAATCACACCGTGTGCCTCTGCTGTAAAAAAAAAAAAAAAAAAAAAAAAAAAAAAAAAAAAAAAAAAAAAAAAAAAAAAAAAAAAAAAAAAAAAAAAAAAAAAAAAAAAAAAAAAAAAAAAAAAATCCTACAGGGTGTAGTAGCTGAGCAGTTTACAGTGACATACTGCGCTCCCTCAGATATTCTTCGATATGCAATGGTGGGAGCCCAAGGAGTGTCTGTGGTTTCAAACCAGACATGTCATAAAGTGAAACACGACACAAACTACAGTATTGATTACTTGGACATTATACCTACAACACCATTTTACTCATCAACAAGCTTATAATTCCATGAAACATTTCCTTTATTGCCCCGTGACTTGAGACAGACTGATTCAAACTCCGCCATGGCAGAAGTCAAAACAACCAATGTGCTCCTTTAAAGCCAGATGAAAACAGACATCTATAACCTTATATCCCTTCGATTTGGTTGATTTTACTTTAAAAATGGTCACAGGATGCTGCGTTGTCGGCTGCACAAACAGGCAAGGAAGCAAAGCAAACTTGCCACTTTATCTTATGACTTGTAGTGAGGAAAGATACGGCAGTGCTGGACAGCAGCCGTCAATCATAACGACTGTCATCCCTCAGTGTAACTGTGGATTTGCAGTGAATACTTTTTACAAGGTAAGAAGACTAACGTTCATATTCTTTACAAGTAAGTATGATTAGAAAGATGTCAAATATCGCACTATGGAGAAGGTAAGCGTTTAACCGTCAGTAACCATGGAGACAGTGCCGCACAGTCCCGTAGCCTAACATGTATGGTTGAAAACTCTTCTTTTGTTCGGTTTTAAGGCTGCTCCAGTATAAAGAAGAAGATGTGTTATGGTTACAGTCAAATTAACTTGACTGGAACAAGAAGAATCCATGAATAAATTGGAAAAAGCAACTTGGGAAAACAAATTCACTTCAAACGTCCGTCATGGGTCCGTTGTTGTAAAGAATCAGTGATGAACTTTAGTAAAGGTAAATAAAAAAAAGTATATGAGGAACGTCTCCTTTTAGTAAATATTAGGGAATCAGCAGAGAAGAGAGAGTCTATTATGGGGCCAAGTGTGGTGGGATGGTTTCCGCCCTTCTCGCTCCGCACACCAGGTGCAACGAGAGGCGCACTGATTGGTGGGCGGGGCAGATGCCTTTATAGCTGGACAGGCCGCTGCAAGGTGCGTGTGTCTTTGTTTCCACTGCTACATGCTGGCTGGCTGGGTGGCCTTTGGGTTCGATCCGCTTACCGAAAATCGTAAGTGCCATTTGTACCATCTGGCTGGGATTGTGGTTTGGCTCTGGGGCTATACCTGCCGTGCGTTTCTGCAGCGTTTTGCTGGTGTGGCATTGGCGGTTGCGGCTGGAGATTGTTGTGGCGTGTGGCTTCCCACCTAGTCCTCACTTGTTGGTCCGCTCCCTCTCCGGGTAGCTGTGTTTCCACTCCTGGGTAAGCTACCTGCCATTTATATTTTTCTTTATTTTACTTTAATTCACAGTTAATGTGTTTTCTGTTTTTAGGCACATGATCGCTGTGGGCATTGCAGCACTTTGGATGCTCTGCTGTCTTGTCGTGTCAGTGTTGGTTTGAGTAGTTCTGAATGGAACCTGTCACTGATTGAAAGGCGGGGCATGACTCGGTCCCATTGAAAGGCCTCTGAAATCGGACTTTGGCAATTATTCCACTGTTTGAAGTGTTTTGTTTACAGTTTGTGCTTGCTTTATTATTTTGTTTTTCTTTGTTTTGATTATTTTGTTTTCTTTTGCATGTTTTGTTTGTTCATTTAATTTTTGGAATGATTTAAGTTCTCATTTCGCAGAACCCCTTTCCCTTCCAGGGACCAAGAAGAATGTTTGAAACCATATTTTAAAAGAAGTGTTTTAAAGAAATTGTTTAATAAAATATTGTATTTTAATCCGTGTTCTGGTGCGTTCTGTATAAAAAAAAAGAAACCCTGCCCCTCGACCGGGTCACACAAGCTTTGTACTGGGGATGACTAAGCTGTTTATGTGAATGTAGTGGATGATCCCCCTAGAAAGGTGATTCACGCAGGGCGTCAAAGAATACTATGCTGACATAGTGTAAATAACAGTTGGCTGAGACTGTACTCAATATTAACATTTCTCTAAACTGTAATGCTTAATGACTTCGGCTCCTAAATTTTGGTTTTACGTTCGTTCTGGGAATAAACAAGATAATCTGCAAACCTTAATTTAAATAAATAACCTTAGTAAATTGAACATGCATTGAAAAATACTTCTCACTAACACTTATTTCTATTTTGTGATAAGCATTGCAGTGTTTGGACCAGAAGTTATTATCAGGCACTTGGCTTAGGGCCAAATCTATCCAGTCAAGGACAAACTTTTATTGCACAATGTATTGAAGTTTTTGCATGAGATGAATTAATTGGAAACCAAAAGTGTCATCATTTTACAAATGACCGAATCAACTAAAAGGACTACGAGTAACAGTTTGTGAATTCATGTGAAGTTAACAACCTCTATGTAGCCAGCAACCAAATCCAGGAGTAAATGAAAGTTACTAAATGGAAGAGAAAACAGTAAAGAGAATCTTGAAGGATCACTGGGAGTATAAACACTAGAATTAGTGATCATTTAAAATGAAGAACAGAGGTGATAACCTGATGCCCCCCAGCTGGAAGGGATCAGCAATTTAGAGGAAAAATGAACCAAACCAACCAAAATACTGAAAATATCTAAAGCAAAACAAGAACGTTTTGGTGAGTTATTAAAACTTAATTCTCTTACACTTTACAAAAATATTGCTTTGTTTATATCTAATATTTTATTTTGCTGATCTTTTCTAATCAGACTGCATATGCAAACATTGGTCTTTGAGTAATTCTGGTTACATTTGCAAATTCATCATTTTACAACATAACTAAGCTAAAATACTCTGACCGGCCACTTTTTCAGGTACACCTGTCCAACTGCTCATTAACACAAAAGTCCAATCAGTTAATCATCACATGCTTGTAGGCATGTAGACATGGCCAAGATGATCTGCTGCAGTTCCAAGCGAATATCAGAATGGGGAAAATAGGTAATTTACGTGACTTCGAATGTGGAATGGTTGTTGGGGCCAGACGGGCTGGACTGAGTATTTCAGAAACTGCTGATCTACTGGAATTTTCATGCACAACCATCTCTAGGATTTACAGAGAGTGATCCAAAAAAGAAAAAAATATCGAATGAGCAGCAGTTCTATGTGTGCATGTGACTTGTTGATGCCAGAGGTCAGAGGAGAATGGACAGACTGGTTCAAGTTGATAGAATGGCAACAGTGACTCAAATAATCCCTTGTTACAATAGAGTATCTCTGAACGCACAGCTAACAACAGCAAACTTTATGACCACAGTGTCCACACTTTCTGATGGCTACTTCCATCAGAATAATGCATCATGTCATGAAGCGCGAGTCATCTCACACTGGTTTCTTGAACACGACAATCAGTGCACGGTACTCGAATTGCCTCCACAGTCACATCTCAGTCCAATAGATCACCTTTGAGATGTGGTGGAACGGGAGATTCACATCATAGATGTGCAGCCGACAAATCTGCAGCAACTGCATGATGCTATAATGTCAACATGGACCACAGTCTCTGAGGAATGTTTCCAGTACCTTGTTGAATCTATGCTACCATGGATAAAGGCAGTTCTAAAGTCAAAAGGGTTCCCAAGACAATACTAGCAAGGCTTACCTAATAAAGAGTATATATAGCAAAAACAGAAAACAGCTCTCTTACCTACAACTTTCACCGTCAAAGTATCTTCACAAAATGATATTACTCTTCCGTCGTTCTCAATATTTAACATGTAAGTGTTTTCATGATGTCGTAATACTTCAGTAATCCGAGTTTCACATCTTTCTTTCTATTCAAAAAACTTCCAATGAATTCCATTTGAAGGAGGTTAATAGTCCCACTGCTGTTATAATAAATTGTAGTGTGTGGATTGAGGTGATAATTCGGAACATATTTCAACCATATTGCATAAAAGATTTCGTCTCTGTTGATTTCTCGATGATAATCAAAAACTACATGGGATGTCCAGACAAGTTCCATTTATAGCTCCCATCCTAGATGGTAAATGTGCATGTTGATTTTTCATTTGACCACAATGAGCCAAAGCACCTGTAAAACAGATGAAATATGAATATAAAGTGGAGAGAAATCATCCTGTTACATTGACCATCTAACATGAAGCTTCACGTTAGGTGTGGATCCTTTGAACCATATCAGAATCAAATATTTCAGACTATAAGTGATTTATGTGACGTCTCCAAATAAAAGGGAGCGAACAATCAAACTCACCTGGAGGACCGAAGACAATCAGTAAAATGCCAACTATCAGGATGTTGTTAGACAGGTGACAGAGCTTCTTCATCTCTCGACTGGAACAAGCTAATAATGAGATTAATATTTTTTAAAGTTGTCTCTTCATCAAATCAGAGCTCACATGATTAAAAGGCAGCAATTAAACATTTTGAAAAATATGTCATGATTATTTCATGGCAGTAAAATGATTCTCCAATATAATAAAAGTCAGGAAACATACATAACGATAAATCAAATCAACACAGACTTATAAAAAACAGCAGGTCCTGCAGCTAAATCAGAACCAGTTTAGATTAAAAATCTGAATGGATTTTAGTTGATCAACAGCAGGTCAGATCACCACCTTCTATGATTCAAAGTAAATGTGATGGATATGTAACCTTTCTCTGATCGTAGTAGGTTGATTTCACAACACACATTCAAGCTGGTTGTGTTTATTATATGTAAAAGTGAGACATCAGACCAGCAGTTTGTGCCACAAAGTTACAGACAGTAAAAAGGCACAGGCTGACTGTGATCGTGTAGTGGTATTTAAAATAAATTTACATAAAACTTCTACATAGCTAATCTTTTCTTTTCTATAAATGATGATATGTAATTTTACTAGATGGAGATTACACACGTTTTATTTTTAAAAACTAACAACTGGCACCTGAAATGTTACTTTGTATCAAAAATTGAAGCAGAGATAACAAGAGAGAAGATCAAGCTGGTGGTTAACATCAGTCCAGTCCCTATACATTAAATAAAAATACAATAAATAACCCCAAAGAAACTACAGAGCAATTGTTCCTAATGAACAGCTGACATCAGTTAACAGTTGTTAACTTAAAGATAGCTTAAATGTGAAATATTAATTATGAAAACAGCAAAAATACATACAAATCATTACAAGACATTAAACACTGTATAATATTAATTTGTCTAAAATACATGTTAAAATATAGCACTTGTACAGAAAGCACAGAGCTGATCTTAATACATACCAGAGTTAAAGATGGTGAAAGGGACTAGCCTACTGTTACTAGTTGCTATGGTAACTACTGGCTGTCAAGAGCAACAGAACTTAAATAGCAATAAATGTCAGGAGAAAAAGACTTTATATTAATAAAGATTAATTTGAAGAATACACAAAAATAATTTAGCCAAATTTCACAACTATTTATTTCTTTGAAAAAACCTTGTTACTGATAAACAAGTCGAGTCTGACAACAAGAAAGAGGAAGTCACCGTTTAATTTTAATATTAGTGTCATTCTTCAAAGACGATTTAGATGAAATAACTCCACATGATGTGCTTATCTGCTGAAAGGCAATTTAATATTCAGAAATATGTCTAGATATGAATGGACAGTGTAAGTATTGACCTACACATGTTCAACACTGGTTGATTTTCTTGAAGGACATTGGGCTAATCTGGTGAAATCTCTCAGTCCTCCTTGACCCACCCCCCATTCTCATTCAAGGAGATAAATGTTGTCACTTCAGCAGATCAGGGGGGATGACGTGGTGGAGCGGCTCCAGAAAAACTGTGAAAGCAAACACTAAAAAACGCCAAAGTAATATTTTTGTCAACCAGGCTGATTTGATAACTACACGAACTTCAACCACTGGAGCAGATTCAGCATCAGAGAAGGAGGGAGAATTAGAGATTATGAGGGGATTCATTGTTGTTGGAGATGAGAGACACACTATTGGGGCACTACTGGGGCTTCGTGTTTGGGGGCCACTGGGTGTTTGTGACTCCAGTCTTCATCGTGTCAAGAGGCTGGAGTGTATTGAACATTCTTATGGAGAATATTTGTAGACCTAAACACAAACACAGATGTTCAGATTTATTTGTTTGTTAGACACACTGTCAGGTTGGATGCATCTCCCACTCAATATATCTAGTATGACCATGTGCCACGTGTTTTCAAAAGATGTTATAACTGTTGTTATGCATGAATATGTTTGTTGATGTGATTACCATCACCCACAAAGAAAAATCATTCTCAACGCTTTCAGAGGAGAGCTTTCAACGCACGTCAGAAAGCCCCACCGCAAGTTATTCCTGCGTTGGGCTTTAAACTCTTACCTTCATATAAAGTTCTCCAAAGAAACATAATTCCTCTCAGGGGGTTGGTGCAGGTCAGCCTGTGTCCAGTTTGAGTGAAAGGAGGTGCGTCCAATCCACCATAAAGTAAACTTCAGCGATCAAGTAGTGGCATCATACAAAGGCGCCAGTGGTGTGATTGGTCATCTCTCCCGGATTTAAATACATCAATTATAAACCTATCTTTTATGAATAAATCCGATCTGCCAGTGAAACGCTCGGAGCAACGGAGACGAACGCAATCCGGCTTTAAAAAAAAAGAAAATTATGCTTTTATTGTAATTATTTAGCTATGATACACTGGAGGGAAACCCTTTATTTAGAACCTCCTTAGGCCAAAGCAAAACACAATTATGACAACTAAAAAACTCGTGATCAGGCCCGAAATCTGGGTGTAGTGATGGGCTCCGACCTGAACCTTTAGAGACACATAGAGACAATTGCAAAGTTGTCTTCCTATCACCTGAAGAACATTACCAGGTTTTAAGGACTAACGTCAAAACAAAATATATAAAATCCCGGCTGCAGCCGATCCAGAACACTGCTGCTCGCACTCTCACTAAAACCAGAAAACTAGAACAAATCAACCAATTTTAAAGTCCTGACTCTCGCTCCCTGCAGCTCAGAGAGTGGACTTTAAAATTACTCATAAGTTTATAGCTCACTCAACAAAAACAGCTTCAAAATACACCAAAAACCAGATGTAGTTGCTTCAGCTTTCCAGACTGTTCAGGTTTTTTCAGCTCGTCTGCTTTGCATCCCCAGAAACAAACACAGATAGGAAGTAACAGCTTCTAATCACCACAAATCTAGAACAAACTTCCACAATACTACAAAACAGCTGAAACAAAGAGCTGCTTGAAATAAAAAAATCCACCTGATTAGAGTTCCCTTTGAATAGCAGTAGATGGATTCAACATAATTGACTTGTATTATTGATTTTCATTATTGCATTTTGACTCAATGTAATGTTTATTCCTTGTTTCACCATTGGTGACTGCATGATGTTTTTATAACACTGACAGGGTAGAAGTGGGTGGTAAAATTTTATTTTTAACTAAGAAGCCGGACTAGACAAAGAGGTCCGTTTCATCCATCTGAAAGAAAAAGAAAAAAAAACAGGTGAGCTTGAAAGTAAACATCAAACACCAAAATGTAACCAAGACTAGGAGATCTACAGCTGAATTGTACCAACTCATACAACAGTGACTTACTTGTCAAGGAAGAATTCTCTAGTGGCATAAGCTGTCATTCCCAAGACTCCTAAAAAAGCAAAAATCAGGGACCCCATTGTACCTTTAACAAGAAAACATGCTCAGTTTCCTTTGAATATAAAATATCTTGGCTTTAAATACTGTTATAGAAGAGAAAAATCTGAACTGGCGGTATTATAATGTTTTTCTTTTGTAAAGTACAGTTTGAACTGATGCAATAGTTCTTCATTAATAAAATGAACAAACAGATGAAATGTAACCAAAATAACAGTTCTTAGGATATTGACGAGATGGCAAAGTTTTCAAACAATAATTTCAGCTTCTTTCCTAAATTAACATTTTATTCTGCTTAAAAATGTTCATATCTCAATGTCTTTGAGGATTTTGAAAAGGAAAACAAAAGAGAAAACAGAATTTACCTTGTAATCTGAGCGTGATCGTTGATGATCTCTGTTTACCCAACTTATTTTCAGCTACACAGTAGTACTGATTGCCCCCAATGAATTTAACCTTGATCATGACGCCTGTTGCTACTTTAGAGAATTTTTCTGGGCCTTTCTTGAACCAGGTGATTCTGGGTGGAGGATTGGCTCTGCTGGAGCAGATCAGCTCCACCCAGTTACCTTCTGACAACAAACCTGATGTTTTAATGTATGCAGTGGTGACTTTTGGAGAATCTGAAGGAAATGGGACATGTATGAATCTAATTCACCAGAAACAGCTGAACCATGACCTAATGACAGGATCACTTACATAAAACACTGAGAGTTGCTTCTGTCTTTACTTTTTTGAATTTTACATCTGCAGGATGTCTGGCGGAACATTTGATGTTGTATCCATCATGTGTGTACAACAGAGTCATGGTCTCCTGGATTTTTGTTGTAAAGGTTCCATTTGTGTTTTTCTCTGTAAATCTGAAAGAGTTGTGTTTGAGATTCCAGGCGAGTTCAGGTGGTGAGTTTGGACAGGGAGTTGAAGCTGAGCAGCTTATAGTGACATACTGGCCCTCCTTCATATCACCAACAGTGCTATTAAGGCTGGGAGTAAAAGGAATATCTGAAATTTGACAATAGACACACATTTAATTGATGTTCTATGTGTGTCTCACAGATTATTAAACACGATTAATAAACGTAACACTGTTTTGTTCGCATTTTGTATAAGCTGAACTCAAAAACCGAAAAAATGTTCAAGATAACCATTTGGCTCAAATATCTGTCTAAATTTGATAGTGATAGATAGTAATCTGAAAAATTGGAAAAAAGATATTGTCATGGATGAATCCCAGTTTTCACTGTTCAGGGCAGACAGATGATGACGTTTGTTTCATTTTGTGGGAGAACAGTTTGCTGAGGTAAACGTTGTGGATTGAGTGACCTATGGTGGCGGTGGGTTTGTGGTATGGGGCGACATATGTGAAGGACATCGAACACATTTTATCGATGGCGTTTTGAATACACAGAGATATCGTGAAGAAGCAATCCTGAGACACATTGTTGTGGCATTCATCCACGAACAGCGCCTCATGTCACAGCATCCTAGTGAACCGTCCCAATTTGCAAGCATCTGTACACAACTCCTGTAAGCTGAAAACATGTTTGTGCATGGCCAGATTACAAAACAAACATGTCACCCATTGAACACGGTTGGGATGCTCTGGATCAGCGCATCCAGAGCATCCTGAACAATCCCATGCTGTTCCAGTTCCTGAAAACATTCATCAACTTTGAACGGCCAGTAAATGTTGCTCCACTTTTTACAGGCTACTATGAACAAGCTGATCAACTCCATGTGAAGGAGATGTGTTGGACACATCAGATATTGACTGGTTTTCAGACCCACCAATTAAGCAAACAGCACATTTCAAACTGGTCTTGTACCAGGCACACCAGTGTTGTAATCATTCTGTCTAACCAGTATCTTGATATGATTGAGAGATGGGATGGATAAACTTTTTGACAGGAACAGTCCTCACTGTCACAGATTTAGACAGACTAGTGAACAATATTTGGTTATAGAGAAATTATTTTAGCTCTTTGAGTTCAGCTCATAAAGAAATGGGAGCAAAAACAAAAGGGCTTTGTTTATGTTTTTGTTCATATAAATATATACACTGCCTGGCCGAAAACATGTCACCATCAAGAAAAAGGTCACAGACGCTAATATTTCATTGGACCACCTTTAGCTTTGATTACATCAAGCCTCATCTTTGGCATTATTTTGATAAGTTTCTGCAATGCTTACCACTAGTGTCAACACAGACACTTCTCGATCTCTCACTACCAAGACCATTTATGGCCTCACAGTAATAGTCTCCTTCTTCAGCAGGAGTGGCATTGAAGCTGTAAGACTGAGTCTCAGATACTTTAGTTTTTCCATCTTTGTTGCTCCTGAACCAGGTGAAGTTGTACGGCTGCTCGGCTATGGTGCTGCACGACATGTTCACCCAGGTACCTGCTGGTAGCAAACCTAATGGATCAATGGATACCGTGGTATTCCTAGGAGCAGCTGAGGAAAATCAGATGACATATTTACATTATATTTGTCATGTTAGTACAAATTTTATTTGAAAGAACATTCAAAGAGCTTTTAATCAATATCAATATTTAACTGAAGAAGAATGATTATCCAATCAGAGGGCTATACCTATTTCTTTCGTTAAATCAAGATAGACACTCTATTTTGGCCAGGTAATGTATTCACACTTTATATATGTGTGTGTGTGTGTGTGTGTGTGTGTGTGTGTGTGTATATATATATATAAGAAATGAAATGATCTGATTCAAAAAATACTAAAAAGCATTACCAAGGATGTCAAGAAAGATGATTCTCGATCTCTGATGACCATAAGCATTTTTGATGTCACAGAAATAGCCTCCTTCTTCAGAAATAGTAGCAATGAATCTATAGGACTTTTTTCGAGTTACTACAGTAATTGACGTTTTGTTGGTCTTGTACCACATGTATCTGGGTCGAGGATTGGCTTTGGTGCTGCAGCTCAGCTCCACTAAGGTACCGTTTGACACCGTAGGTGACGGTTTGATGGATGCCTTGATTTCTTTAGGAGAATCTGAGGAAAATGAGAAACATATTTACTTTATATGGGTATGTTACTAAAAAATTTATTTGAAAGAACATTCAAAGAGCTTTTAATCAACATCAATATCATGTAAGTTAGACGTTAAGGCTGCTGCAGTGCTTTAAAACCTGATATATTTTATAACTTGTTTTCCCTTCAGATTATATGAAAATCTCCAAAAGATGCTTAAATAATATATTTTTTAATTACCATGAAACATTGAAAACATGCCTTTAGTTGGAATGAATATCATTAATTGACCTGTAATATTTCTTTTAATAACCAAAATGATTAGTTTTCTACTTAAACAAAGAATATTTCCATGGAAACAAAGGCATATTTTTCAAATATCACAACCTGTTTTATTGTAAATTGATCAAGTAAATAGAATAAACATGAATTATGCTGTGCTGATATGATCACTTACGTATAACTCTGAGAGTCTTTACTGACTGTGGTGACTGTTTGAATCCTCCAGTCACAGGATATCTAGCAGAACAGCTGATGTTGTATCCATTATGCCTGTATGTCAGCCTAATGGTATGCTGGATTCTAGTTATAATGTCTCCATAGTAGGACTTCACAAATAGTCTAACAGGGTTTTCTTCCAAATTCCAAGTTAGTTCAGGAGGTGAGTTCCTACAGGGTGTAGTAGCTGAGCAGTTTACAGTGACATACTGACGCTCCCTCATATATCCTTCATATGCAATGGTAGGAGCCCAAGGAGTGTCTGTGGTTTCAAACCAGACATGTCATAAAGTGAAACACGACACAAACTACAGTATTGATTACTTGGACATTATACCTACAACACCATTTTACTCATCAACAAGCTTATAATTCCATGAAACATTTCCTTTATTGCCCCGTTACTTGAGACAGACTGATTCAAACTACGGCCAGGGCAGAAGTCAAAACAACCAATGTGCTCCTTTAAAGCCGGATGAAAACAGACATCTATAACCTTATATGCCTTCGATTTGGTTGATTTCACTTTAAAAATGGTCACAGGATGCTGTGTTGTCGGCTGCACAAACAGGCAAGGAAGCAAAGCAAACTTGCCACTTTATCTTATGACTTGTAGTGAGGAAAGATACGGCAGTGCTGGACAGCAGCCGTCAATCATAACGACTGTCATCCCTCAGTGTAACTGTGGATTTGCAGTGAATACTTTTTACAAGGTAAGAAGACTAACGTTCATATTCTTTACAAGTAAGTATGATTAGAAAGATGTCAAATATCGCACTATGGAGAAGGTAAGCGTTTAACCGTCAGTAACCATGGAGACAGTGCCGCACAGTCCCGTAGCCTAACATTTATGGTTGAAAACTCTTCTTTTGTTCGGTTTTAAGGCTGCTCCAGTATAAGGAAGAAGATGTGTTATGGTTACAGTCAAATTAACTTGACTGGAACAAGAAGAATCCATGAATAAATTGGAAAAAGCAACTTGGGAAAACAAGTTCACTTCAAACGTCCGTCATGGGTCCGTTGTTGTAAAGAATCAGTGATGAACTTTAGTAAAGGTAAATAAAAAAAGTATATGGGAACGTCTCCTTTTAGTAAATATTAGGGAATCAGCAGAGAAGAGAGAGTCTATTATGGGGCCAAGTGTGGTGGGATGGTTTCCGCCCTTCTCGCTCCGCACACCAGGTGCAACGAGAGGCGCACTGATTGGTGGGCGGGGCAGATGCCTTTATAGCTGGACAGGCCGCTGCAAGGTGCGTGTGTCTTTGTTTCCACTGCTACATGCTGGCTGGCTGGGTGGCCTTTGGGTTCGATCCGCTTACCGAAAATCGTAAGTGCCATTTGTACCATCTGGCTGGGATTGTGGTTTGGCTCTGGGGCTATACCTGCCGTGCGTTTCTGCAGCGTTTTGCTGGTGTGGCATTGGCGGTTGCGGCTGGAGATTGTTGTGGCGTGTGGCTTCCCCCTAGTCCTCACTTGTTGGTCCGCTCCCTCTCCGGATAGCTGTGTTTCCACTCCTGGGTAAGCTACCTGCCATTTATATTTTTCTTTATTTTACTTTAATTCACAGTTAATGTGTTTTCTGTTTTTAGGCACATGATCGCTGTGGGCATTGCAGCACTTTGGATGCTCTGCTGTCTTGTCATGTCAGTGTTGGTTTGAGTAGTTCTGAATGGAACCTGTCACTGATTGAAAGGCGGGGCATGACTCGGTCCCATTGAAAGGCCTCTGAAATCGGACTTTGGCAATTATTCCACTGTTTGAAGTGTTTTGTTTACAGTTTGTGCTTGCTTTATTATTTTGTTTTTCTTTGTTTTGATTATTTTGTTTTCTTTTGCATGTTTTGTTTGTTCATTTAATTTTTGGAATGATCTAAGTTCTCATTTCGCAGAACCCCTTTCCCTTCCAGGGACCAAGAAGAATGTTTGAAACCATATTTTAAAAAGAAGTGTTTTAAAGAAATTGTTTAATAAAATATTGTATTTTAATCCGTGTTCTGGTGCGTTCTGTATAAAAAAAAAGAAACCCTGCCCCTCGACCGGGTCACACAAGCTTTGTACTGGGGATGACTAAGCTGTTTATGTGAATGTAGTGGATGATCCCCCTAGAAAGGTGATTCATGCAGGGCGTCAAAGAATACTATGCTGACATAGTGTAAATTACAGTTGGCTGAGACTGTACTCAATATTAACATTTCTCTAAACTGTAATGCTCAATGACTTCGGCTCCTAAATTTTGGTTTTACGTTCGTTCTGGGAATAAACAAGATAATCTGCAAACCTTAATTTAAATAAATAACCTTAGTAAATTGAACATGCATTGAAAAATACTTCTCACTAACACTTATTTCTATTTTTGTAATAAGCATTGCAGTGTTTGGACCAGAAGTTATTATCAGGCACTTGGCTTAGGGCCAAATCTATCCAGTCAAGGACAAACTTTTATTGCACAATGTATTGAAGTTTTTGCATGAGATGAATTAATTGGAAACCAAAAGTGTCATCATTTTACAAATGACCGAATCAACTAAAAGGACTACGAGTAACAGTTTGTGAATTCATGTGAAGTTAACAACCTCTATGTAGCCAGCAACCAAATCCAGGAGTAAATGAAAGTTACTAAATGGAAGAGAAAACAGTAAAAGAGAATCTTGAAGGATCACTGGGAGTATAAACACTAGAATTAGTGATCATTAAAATGAAGAACAGAGGTGATAACCTGATGCCCCCCAGCTGGAAGGGATCAGCAATTTAGAGGAAAAATGAACCAAACCAACCAAAATACTGAAAATATCTAAAGCAAAACAAGAACGTTTTGGTGAGTTATTAAAACTTAATTCTCTTACACTTTACAAAAAATATTGCTTTGTTTATATCTAATATTTTATTTTGCTGATCTTTTCTAATCAGACTGCATATGCAAACATTGGTCTTTGAGTAATTCTGGTTACATTTGCAAATTCATCATTTTACAACATAACTAAGCTAAAATACTCTGACCGGCCACTTTTTCAGGTACACCTGTCCAACTGCTCATTAACACAAAAGTCCAATCAGTTAATCATCACATGCTTGTAGGCATGTAGACATGGCCAAGATGATCTGCTGCAGTTCCAAGCGAATATCAGAATGGGGAAAATAGGTAATTTACGTGACTTCGAACGTGGCATGGTTGTTGGGGCCAGACGGGCTGGACTGAGTATTTCAGAAACTGCTGATCTACTGGAATTTTCATGCACAACCATCTCTAGGATTTACAGAGAGTGATCCAAAAAAGAAAAAAATATCGAATGAGCAGCAGTTCTATGTGTGCATGTGACTTGTTGATGCCAGAGGTCAGAGGAGAATGGACAGACTGGTTCAAGTTGATAGAATGGCAACAGTGACTCAAATAATCCCTTGTTACAATAGAGTATCTCTGAACGCACAGCTAACAACAGCAAACTTTATGACCACAGTGTCCACACTTTCTGATGGCTACTTCCATCAGAATAATGCATCATGTCATAAAGCGCGAGTCATCTCACACTGGTTTCTTGAACACGACAATCAGTGCACGGTACTCGAATTGCCTCCACAGTCAGATCTCAGTCCAATAGATCACCTTTGAGATGTGGTGGAACGGGAGATTCACATCATAGATGTGCAGCCGACAAATCTGCAGCAACTGCATGATGCTATAATGTCAACATGGACCACAGTCTCTGAGGAATGTTTCCAGTACCTTGTTGAATCTATGCTACCATGGATAAAGGCAGTTCTAAAGTCAAAAGGGTTCCCAAGACAATACTAGCAAGGCTTACCTAATAAAGAGTATATATAGCAAAAACAGAAAACAGCTCTCTTACCTACAACTTTCACCGTCAAAGTATCTTCACAAAATGATATTACTCTTCCGTCGTTCTCAATATTTAACATGTAAGTGTTTTCATGATGTCGTAATACTTCAGTAATCCGAGTTTCACATCTTTTTCTATTCAAAATTCCAATGAATTCCATTTGAAGGAGGTTAATAGTCCCACTGCTGTTATAATAAATTGTAGTGTGTGGATTGAGGTGATAATTCGGAACATATTTCAACCATATTGCATAAAAGATTTCGTCTCTGTTGATTTCTCGATGATAATCAAAACTACATGGGATGTCCAGACAAGTTCCATTTATAGCTCCCATCCTAGATGGTAAATGTGCATGTTGATTTTTCATTTGACCACAATGAGCCAAAGCACCTGTAAAACAGATGAAATATGAATATAAAGTGGAGAGAAATCATCCTGTTACATTGACCATCTAACATGAAGCTTCACGTTAGGTGTGGATCCTTTGAACCATATCAGAATCAAATATTTCAGACTATAAGTGATTTATGTGACGTCTCCAAATAAAAGGGAGCGAACAATCAAACTCACCTGGAGGACCGAAGACAATCAGTAAAATGCCAACTATCAGGATGTTGTTAGACAGGTGACAGAGCTTCTTCATCTCTCTGACTGGAACAAGCTAATAATGAGATTAATATTTTTAAAGTTGTCTCTTCATCAAATCAGAGCTCACATGATTAAAAGGCAGCAATTAAACATTTAGAAAAATATGTCATGATTATTTCATGGCATTAAAATGATTCTCCAATATAATAAAAGTCAGGAAACATACATAACGATAAATTAAATCAACACAGACTTATAATTAAAAAAAAGCTGCAGCTAAATCAGAACCAGTTTAGATTAAAAATCTGAATGGATTTTAGTTGATCAACAGCAGGTCAGATCACCACCTTCTATGATTCAAAGTAAATGTGATGGATATGTAACCTTTCTCTGATCGTAGTAGGTTGATTTCACAACACACATTCAAGCTGGTTGTGTTTATTATATGTAAAAGTGAGACATCAGACCAGCAGTTTGTGCCACAAAGTTACAGACAGTAAAAAGGCACAGGCTGACTGTGATCGTGTAGTGGTATTTAAAATAAATTTACATAAAACTTCTACATAGCTAATCTTTTCTTTTCTATAAATGATGATATGTAATTTTACTAGATGGAGATTACACACGTTTTATATTAAAAACTAACAACTGGCTCCTGAAATGTTACTTTGTATCAAAAATTGAAGCAGAGATAACAAGAGAGAAGATCAAGCTGGTGGTTAACATCAGTCCAGTCCCTATACATTAAATAAAATACAATAAATAACCCCAAACAAACTACAGAGCAATTGTTCCTAATGAACAGCTGACATCAGTTAACAGTTGTAAACTTAGAGATAGCTTAAATGTGAAATATTAATTATGAAAACAGCAAAAATACATACAAATCATTACAAAACATTAAACACTGTATAATATTATTTTGTCTAAAATACATGTTAATATATAGCACTTGTACAGAAAGCACAGAGCTGATCTTAATACATACCAGAGTTAAAGATGGTGAAAGGGACTAGCCTACTGTTACTAGTTGCTATGGTAACTACTGGCTGTCAAGAGCAACAGAACTTAAATAGCAATAAATGTCAGGAGAAAGAGACTTTATATTAATAAAGATTAATTTGAAGAATACACAAAATAATTTAGCCAAATTTCACAACTATTTTTTTTTTTTAAAAAACCTTGTTACTGATAAACAAGTCGAGTCTGACAACAAGAAAGAGGAAGTCACCGTTTAATTTTAATATTAGTGTCATTCTTCAAAGACGATTTAGATGAAATAACTCCACATGATGTGCTTATCTGCTGAAAGGCAATTTAATATTCAGAAATATGTCTAGATATGAATGGACAGTGTAAGTATTGACCTACACATGTTCAACACTGGTTGATTTTCTTGAAGGACATTGGGCTAATCTGGTGAAATCTCTCAGTCCTCCTTGACCCACCCCTCCATTCTCATTTGAGGAGATAAATTTTGTCACTTCAGTAGATCAGGGGGGATACGTGGTGGAGTGGGTCCAGAAAAACTGTGAAAGCAAACACTAAAAAACGCCAAAGTAATATTTTGTCAACCAGGCTGATTTGATAACTACACGAACTTCAACCACTGGAGCAGATTCAGCATCAGAGAAGGAGGGAGAATTAGAGATTATGAGGGGATTCATTGTTGTTGGAGATGAGAGACACACTATTGGGGCACTACTGGGGCTTCGTGTTTGGGGGCCACTGGGTGTTTGTGACTCCAGTCTTCATCGTGTCAAGAGGCTGGAGTGTATTGAACATTCTTATGGAGAATATTTGTAGACCTAAACACAAACACAGATGTTCAGATTTATTTGTTTGTTAGACACACTGTCAGGTTGGATGCATCTCCCACTCAATATATCTAGTATTACCATGTGCCACGTGTTTTCAAAAGATGTTATAACTGTTGTTATGCATGAATATGTTTGTTGATGTGATTACCATCACCCACAAAGAAAAATCATTCTCAACGCTTTCAGAGGAGAGCTTTCAACGCACGTCAGAAAGCCCCACCGCAAGTTATTCCTGCGTTGGGCTTTAAACTCTTACCTTCATATAAAGTTCTCCAAAGAAACATAATTCCTCTCAGGGGGTTGGTGCAGGTCAGCCTGTGTCCAGTTTGAGTGAAAGGAGGTGCGTCCAATCCACCATAAAGTAAACTTCAGCGATCAAGTAGTGGCATCATACAAAGGCGCCAGTGGTGTGATTGGTCATCTCTCCCGGATTTAAATACATCAATTATAAACCTATCTTTTATGAATAAATCCGATCTGCCAGTGAAACGCTCGGAGCAACGGAGACGAACGCAATCCGGCTTTGAAAAAAAAGAAAATTATGCTTTTATTGTAATTATTTAGCTATGATACACTGGAGGGAAACCCTTTATTTAGAACCTCCTTAGGCCAAAGCAAAACACAATTATGACAACTAAAAAACTCGTGATCAGGCCCGAAATCTGGGTGTAGTGATGGGCTCCGACCTGAACCTTTAGAGACACATAGAGACAATTACAAAGTTGTCTTTCTATCACCTGAAGAACTTTACCAGGTTTTTAGGACTAATGTCAAAAATAATATATATAAAATCCGGGCTGCAGCCGATCCAGGACACTGCTGCTCGCACTCTCACTAAAACCAGAAAACTAGAACAAATCAACCAATTTTAAAGTCCTGACTCTCGCTCCCTTCAACTCAGAGAGTGGACTTTAAAATTACTCGTAAGTTTATAGATCACTCAACAACACAGCTTCAAAATACACCAAAAACCAGATGTAGTTGCTTCAGCTTTCCAGACTGTTCAGGTTTTTTCAGCTCGTCTGCTTTGCATCCCCAGAAACAAACACAGATAGGAAGTAACAGCTTCTAATCACCACAAATCTAGAACAAACTTCCACAATACTACAAAACAGCTGAAACAAAGAGCTGCTTGAAATAAAAAAATCCACCTGATTAGAGTTCCCTTTGAATAGCAGTAGATGGATTCAACATAATTGACTTGTATTATTGATTTTCATTATTGCATTTTGACTCAATGTAATGTTTATTCCTTGTTTCACCATTGGTGACTGCATGATGTTTTTATAACACTGACAGGGTAGAAGTGGGTGGTAAAATTTTATTTTTAACTAAGAAGCCGGACTAGACAAAGAGGTCCGTTTCATCCATCTGAAAGAAAAAGAAAAAAAACAGGTGAGCTTGAAAGTAAACATCAAACACCAAAATGTAACCAAGACTAGGAGATCTACAGCTGAATTGTACCAACTCATACAACAGTGACTTACTTGTCAAGGAAGAATTCTCTAATTGCATGAGCTGTCATTCCCAAGACTCCTAAAAAAGCAAAAATCAGGGACCCCATTGTACCTTTAACAAGAAAACATGCTCAGTTTCCCTTGAATATAAAATATCTTGGCTTTAAATACTGTTATAGAAGAGAAAAATCTGAACTGGCGGTATTATAATGTTTTTCTTTTGTCAAGTACAGTTTGAACTGATGCAATAGTTCTTCATTAATAAAATAAACAAACAGATGAAATGTACCCAAAATAACAGTTTTTAGAATATTGACGAGATGGCAAAGTTTTCAAACAATAATTTCAGCTTCTTTCCTAAATTAACATTTTATTCTGCTTAAAAATGTTCATATCTCAATGTCTTTGAGGATTTTGAAAAGGAAAACAAAAGAGAAAACAGAATTTACCTTGTAATCTGAGCGTGATCGTTGATGATCTCTGTTTACCGAACTTATTTTCAGCTACACAGTAGTACTCATTGCCCCCAATGAATTTAACCTTGATCATGACGCCTGTTGCTACTTTAGAGAATTTTTCTGGGCCTTTCTTGAACCAGGTGATTCTGGGTGGAGGATTGGCTCTGCTGGAGCAGATCAGCTCCACCCAGTTACCTTCTGAAACCAAACCTGGTGTTTTAATGTATGCAGTGGTGACTTTTGGAGAATCTGAAGGAAATGGGACATGTATGAATCTAATTCACCAGAAACAGCTGAACCATGACCTAATGACAGGATCACTTACATAAAACACTGAGAGTTGCTTCTGTCTTTACTATTTTGGATTTTACATCTGCAGGATGTCTGGCGGAACATTTGATGTTGTATCCATCATGTGTGTACAACAGAGTCATGGTCTCCTGGATTTTTGTTGTAAAGGTTCCATTTGTGTTTTTCTCTGTAAATCTGAAAGAGTCGTGTTTGAGATTCCAGCCGAGTTCAGGTGGTGAGTTTGGACAGGGAGTTGAAGCTGAGCAGCTTATAGTGACATACTGGCCCTCCTTCATATCACCAACAGGGCTATTAAGGCTGGGAGTAAAAGGAATATCTGAAATTTGACAATAGACACACATTTAATTGATGTTCTATGTGTGTCTCACAGATTATTAAACATGATTAATAAACGTAACACTGTTTTGTTCGCATTTTGTATAAGCTGAACTCAAAAACCGAAAAAATGTTCAAGATAACCATTTGGCTCAAATATCTGTCTAAATTTGATAGTGATAGATAGTAATCTGAAAAATTGGAAAAAAGATATTGTCATGGATGAATCCCAGTTTTCACTGTTCAGGGCAGACAGATGATGACGTTTGTTTCATTTTGTGGGAGAACAGTTTGCTGAGGTAAACGTTGTGGATTGAGTGACCTATGGTGGCGGTGGGTTTGTGGTATGGGGCGACATATGTGAAGGACATCGAACACATTTTATCGATGGCGTTTTGAATACACAGAGATATCGTGAAGAAGCAATCCTGAGACACATTGTTGTGGCATTCATCCACGAACAGCGCCTCATGTCACAGCATCCTAGTGAACCGTCCCAATTTGCAAGCATCTGTACACAACTCCTGTAAGCTGAAAACATGTTTGTGCATGGCCAGATTACAAAACAAACATGTCACCCATTGAACACGGTTGGGGATGCTCTGGATCAGCGCATCCAGAGCATCCTGAACAATCCCATGCTGTTCCAGTTCCTGAAAACATTCATCAACTTTGAACGGCCAGTAAATGTTGCTCCACTTTTTACAGGCTACTATGAACAAGCTGATCAACTCCATGTGAAGGAGATGTGTTGGACACATCAGATATTGACTGGTTTTCAGACCCACCAATTAAGCAAACAGCACATTTCAAACTGGTCTTGTACCAGGCACACCAGTGTTGTAATCATTCTGTCTAACCAGTATCTTGATATGATTGAGAGATGGGATGGATAAACTTTTTGACAGGAACAGTCCTCACTGTCACAGATTTAGACAGACTAGTGAACAATATTTGGTTATAGAGAAATTATTTTAGCTCTTTGAGTTCAGCTCATAAAGAAATGGGAGCAAAAACAAAAGGGCTTTGTTTATGTTTTTGTTCATATAAATATATACACTGCCTGGCCGAAAACATGTCACCATCAAGAAAAAGGTCACAGACGCTAATATTTCATTGGACCACCTTTAGCTTTGATTACATCAAGCCTCATCTTTGGCATTATTTTGATAAGTTTCTGCAATGCTTACCACTAGTGTCAACACAGACACTTCTCGATCTCTCACTACCAAGCTTATTTATGGCCACACAGTAATAGTCTCCTTCTTCAGCAGGAGTGGCATTGAAGCTGTAAGACTGAGTCTCAGATACTTTAGTTTTTCCATCTTTGTTGCTCCTGAACCAGGTGAAGTTGTACGGCTGCTCGGCTATGGTGCTGCACGACACGTTCACCCAGGTACCTGCTGGTAGCAAACCTAATGGATCAATGGATGCCGTGGTATTCCTAGGAGCAGCTGAGGAAAATCAGATGACATATTTACATTATATTTGTCATGTTAGTACAAATTTTATTTGAAAGAACATTCAAAGAGCTTTTAATCAATATCAATATTTAACTGAAGAAGAATGATTATCCAATCAGAGGGCTATACCTATTTCTTTCGTTAAATCAAGATAGACACTCTATTTTGGCCAGGTAATGTATTCACACTTTATATATGTGTGTGTGTGTGTGTGTGTGTGTGTGTGTGTGTATATATATATATAAGAAATGAAATGATCTTATTAAAAAAATACTAAAAAGCATTACCAAGGATGTCAAGAATGACGATTCTCGATCTCTGATGACCAACAGCATTTTTGACCTCACAGAAATAGCCTCCTTCTTCAGTCATAGTAGCAATGAATCTATAGGACTTTTTTCGTGATACTTCAGTAACTGAATATTTGCCAGTCCTGAACCAGGTGTATCTGGGTCGAGGATTGGCTTTGGTGCTGCAGCTCAGCTCCACTAAGGTACCGCTTGACACCAAAGATGACGGTTTGATGGATGCCCTGGTTTCTTTAGGAGAATCTGAGGAAAATGAGAAACATATTTACTTTATATGGGTATGTTACTAAAAAAAAGTATTTGAAAGAACATTCAAAGAGCTTTTAATCAACATCAATATCATGTAAGTTAGATGTTAAGGCTGCTGCAGTGCTTTAAAACCTGATATATTTTATAACTTGTTTTCCCTTCAGATTATATGAAAATCTCCAAAAGATGCTTAAATAATATATTTTTTAATTACCATGAAACATTGAAAACATGCCTTTAGTTGGAGTGAATATCATTAATTGACCTGTAATATTTCTTTTAATAACCCAAAATGATACATTTTCCACTTAAACAAAGAATATTTGCATGGAATTAAAGGCATTGAACTCACACAATTTTTCAAATATCACAACCTGTTTTATTGAAAATCGATCAAGTAAATAGAATAAACATGAATTATGCTGTGCTGATATGATCACTTACGTAAAACACTGAGAGTCTTTACTGACTGTGGTGACTGTTTGAATCCTCCAGTCACAGGATATCTAGCAGAACAGCTGATGTTGTATCCATTATGCCTGTATGTCAGCCTAATGGTATGCTGGATTCTAGTTATAATGTCTCCATAGTAGGAGTTCACAAATATTCTGACAGGTTTGGCTGACAAATTCCAAGTTAGTTCAGGAGGTGAGTTCCTACAGGGTGTAGTAGCTGAGCAGTTTACAGTGACATACTGACGCTCCCTCAGATTTCTTCGATATGCAATGGTGGGAGCCCAGGGAGTGTCTGTGGTTTCAAACCAGACATGTCATAAAGTGAAACACGACACAAACTACAGTATTGATTACTTGGACATTATACCTACAACACCATTTTACTCATCAACAAGCTTATAATTCCATGAAACATTTCCTTTATTGCCCCGTTACTTGAGACAGACTGATTCAAACTCCGCCATGGCAGAAGTCAAAACAACCAATGTGCTCCTTTAAAGCCAGATGAAAACAGACATCTATAACCTTATATCCCTTCGATTTGGTTGATTTCACTTTAAAAATGGTCACAGGATGCTGCGTTGTCGGCTGCACAAACAGGCAAGGAAGCAAAGCAAACTTGCCACTTTATCTTATGACTTGTAGTGAGGAAAGATACGGCAGTGCTGGACAGCAGCCGTCAATCATAACGACTGTCATCCCTCAGTGTAACTGTGGATTTGCAGTGAATACTTTTTACAAGGTAAGAAGACTAACGTTCATATTCTTTACAAGTAAGTATGATTAGAAAGATGTCAAATATTGCACTATGGAGAAGGTAAGCGTTTAACCGTCAGTAACCATGGAGACAGTGCCGCACAGTCCCGTAGCCTAACATTTATGGTTGAAAACTCTTCTTTTGTTCGGTTTTAAGGCTGCTCCAGTATAAAGAAGAAGATGTGTTATGGTTACAGTCAAATTAACTTGACTGGAACAAGAAGAATCCATGAATAAATTGGAAAAAGCAACTTGGGAAAACAAGTTCACTTCAAACGTCCGTCATGGGTCCGTTGTTGTAAAGAATCAGTGATGAACTTTAGTAAAGGTAAATAAAAAAAAGTATATGAGGAACGTCTCCTTTTAGTAAATATTAGGGAATCAGCAGAGAAGAGAGAGTCTATTATGGTGCCAAGCTTTGTACTGGGGATGACTAAGCTGTTTATGTGAATGTAGTGGATGATCCCCCTAGAAAGGTGATTCATGCAGGGCGTCAAAGAATACTATGCTGACATAGTGTAAATTACAGTTGGCTGAGACTGTACTCAATATTAACATTTCTCTAAACTGTAATGCTCAATGACTTCGGCTCCTAAATTTTGGTTTTACGTTCGTTCTGGAATAAACAAGATAATCTGCAAACCTTAATTTAAATAAATAACCTTAGTAAATTGAACATGCATTGAAAAATACTTCTCACTAACACTTATTTCTATTTTGTGATAAGCATTGCAGTGTTTGGACCAGAAGTTATTATCAGGCACTTGGCTTAGGGCCAAATCTATCCAGTCAAAGACAAACCTTTATTGCACAATGTATTGAAGTTTTTGCATGAGATGAATTCATTGGAAACCAAAAGTGTCATCATTTTACAAATGACCGAATCAACTAAAAGGACTACGAGTAACAGTTTGTGAATTCATGTGAAGTTAACAACCTCTATGTAGCCAGCAACCAAATCCAGGAGTAAATGAAAGTTACTAAATGGAAGAGAAAACAGTAAAAGAGAATCTTGAAGGATCACTGGGAGTATAAACACTAGAATTAGTGATCTTTAAAATGAAGAACAGAGGTGATAACCTGATGCCCCCCAGCTGGAAGGGATCAGCAATTTAGAGGAAATATGAACCAAACCAACCAAAATACTGAAAATATCTAAAGCAAAACAAGAACGTTTTGGTGAGTTATTAAAACTTAATTCTCTTACACTTTACAAAAAATATTGCTTTGTTTATATCTAATATTTTATTTTGCTGATCTTTTCTAATCAGACTGCATATGCAAACATTGGTCTTTGAGTAATTCTGGTTACATTTGCAAATTCATCATTTTACAACATAACTAAGCTAAAATACTCTGACCGGCCACTTTTTCAGGTACACTGTCCAACTGCTCATTAACACAAAAGTCCAATCAGTTAATCATCACATGCTTGTAGGCATGTAGACATGGCCAAGATGATCTGCTGCAGTTCCAACGAATATCAGAATGGGGAAAATAGGTAATTTACGTGACTTCGAACGTGGAATGGTTGTTGGGGCCAGACGGGCTGGACTGAGTATTTCAGAAACTGCTGATCTACTGGGATTTTCATGCACAACCATCTCTAGGATTTACAGAGAGTGATCCGAAAAAGAAAAAAATATAGAATGAGCAGCAGTTCTATGTGTGCATGTGACTTGTTGATGCCAGAGGTCAGAGGAGAATGGACAGACTGGTTCAAGTTGATAGAATGGCAACAGTGACTCAAATAATCCCTTGTTACAATAGAGTATCTCTGAACGCACAGCTAACAACAGCAAACTTTATGACCACAGTGTCCACACTTTCTGATGGCTACTTCCATCAGAATAATGCATCATGTCATGAAGCGCGAGTCATCTCACACTGGTTTCTTGAACACGACAATCAGTGCACGGTACTCGAATTGCTTCCACAGTCACATCTCAGTCCAATAGATCAACCTTTGAGATATGGTGGAACGGGAGATTCACATTATAGATGTGCAGCCGACAAATCTGCAGCAACTGCATGATGCTATAATGTCAACATGGACCACAGTCTCTGAGGAATGTTTCCAGTACCTTGTTGAATCTATGCTACCATGGATAAAGGCAGTTCTAAAGTCAAAAGGGTTCCCAAGACAATACTAGCAAGGCTTACCTAATAAAGAGTATATATAGCAAAAACAGAAAACAGCTCTCTTACCTACAACTTTCACCGTCAAAGTATCTTCACAAAATGATATTACTCTTCCGTCGTTCTCAATATTTAACATGTAAGTGTTTTCATGATGTCGTAATACTTCAGTAATTCGAGTGTCACATCTTCTACGACTCATTCTTCCAGTTAATTCCATTTGAAGGAGGTTAATAGTCCCACTGCTGTTATAATAAATTGTAGTGTTTGGATTGAGGTGATAATTCGGAACATATTTCAACCATATTGCATAATAGATTCCGTCTCTGTTGATTTCGCGAATATAATCAAAAAGACATGGGATGTCCAGACAAGTTCCACTTATAGCTCCCATCCTAGATGGTAAATGTGCGTGGTGGTTTTTCATTTCACCACAATGAGCCAAAGCACCTGTAAAACAGATGAAATATGAATATAAAGTGGAGAGAAATCATCCTGTTACATTGACCATCTAACATGAAGCTTCACGTTAGGTGTGGATCCTTTGAACCATATCAGAATCAAATATTTCAGACTATAAGTGATTTATGTGACGTCTCCAAATAAAAGGGAGTGAACAATCAAACTCACCTGGAGGACCGAAGACAATCAGTAAAATGCCGACTATCAGGATGTTGTTAGACAGGTGACAGAGCTTCTTCATCTCTCTGACTGGAACAAGCTAATAATGAGATTAATATTTTTAAAGTTGTCTCTTGATCAAATCAGAGCTCACATGATTAAAAGGCAGCAATTAAACATTTTGAAAAATATGTCATGATTATTTCATGGCAGTAAAATGATTCTCCAATATAATAAAAGTCAGGAAACATACATAACGATAAATCAAATCAACACAGACTTATCAAAAAAAAAAAATCTGCAGCTAAATCAGAACCAGTTTAGATTAAAAATCTGAATGGATTTTAGTTGATCAACAGCAGGTCAGATCACCACCTTCTATGATTCAAAGTAAATGTGATGGATATGTAACCTTTCTCTGATCGTAGTAGGTTGATTTCACAACACACATTCAAGCTGATTGTGTTTATTATATGTAAAAGTGAGACATCAGACCAGCAGTTTGTGCCACAAAGTTACAGACAGTAAAAAGGCACAGGCTGACTGTGATCGTGTAGTGGTATTTAAAATAAATTTACATAAAACTTCTACATAGCTAATCTTTTCTTTTCTATAAATGATGATATGTAATTTTACAAATGGAGATTACACACATTTTATATTTAAAAACTAACACATGACTGAGAACTGAAATGTTACTTTGTATCAAAAATTGAAGCAGAGATAACAAGAGAGAAGATCAAGCTGGTGGTTAACATCAGTCCAGTCCCTATACATTAAATAAAATACAATAAATAACCCCAAACAAACTACAGAGCAATTGTTCCTAATGAACAGCTGACATCAGTTAACAGTTGTAAACTTAGAGATAGCTTAAATGTGAAATATTAATTATGAAAACAGCAAAAATAATACAAATCATTACAAAACATTAAACACTGTATAATATTAAATTAGTCTAAAATACATGTTAAAATATAGCACTTGTACAGAAAGCACAGAGCTGATCTTAATACATACCAGAGTTAAAGATGGTGAAAGGGGACTAGCCTACTGTTACTAGTTGCTATGGTAACTACTGGCTGTCAAGAGCAACAGAACTTAAATAGCAATAAATGTCAGGAGAAAAAGACTTTATATTAATAAAGATTAATTTGAAGAATACACAAAATAATTTAGCCAAATTTCACAACTATTATTTTTTAAAAAAAAACCTTGTTACTGATAAACAAGTCGAGTCTGACAACAAGAAAGAGGAAGTCACCGTTTAATTTTAATATTAGTGTCATTCTTCAAAGATGATTTAGATGAAATAACTCCACATGATGTGCTTATCTGCTGAAAGGCAATTTAATATTCAGAAATATGTCTAGATATGAATGGACAGTGTAAGTATTGACCTACACATGTTCAACACTGGTTGATTTTCTTGAAGGACATTGGGCTAATCTGGTGAAATCTCTCAGTCCTCCTTGACCCACCCCTCCATTCTCATTTGAGGAGATAAATTTTGTCACTTCAATAGATCAGGGGGGATACGTGGTGGAGTGGGTCCAGAAAAACTGTGAAAGCAAACACTAAAAAACGCCAAAGTAGACACAAAAACTTTGTCAACCAGGCTGATATGATAACTACACGAACTTCAACCACTGGAGCAGATTCAGCATCAGAGAAGGAGGGAGAATTAGAGATTATGAGGGGATTCATTGTTGTTGGAGATGAGAGACACACTATTGGGGCACTACTGGGGCTTCGTGTTTGGGGGCCACTGGGTGTTTGTGACTCCAGTCTTCATCGTGTCAAGAGGCTGGAGTGTATTGAACATTCTTATGGAGAATATTTGTAGACCTAAACACAAACACAGATGTTCAGATTTATTTGTTTGTTAGACACACTGTCAGGTGGGATGCATCTCCCACTCAATATATCTAGTATGACCATGTGCCACGTGTTTTCAAAAGATGTTATAACTGTTGTTATGCATGAATATGTTTGTTGATGTGATTACCATCACCCACAAAGAAAAATCACTCTCAACGCTTTCAGAGGAGAGCTTTCAACGCACGTCAGAAAGCCCCACCGCAAGTTATTCCTGCGTTGGGCTTTAAACTCTTACCTTCATATAAAGTTCTCCAAAGAAACATAATTCCTCTCAGGGGGTTGGTACAGGTCAGCCTGTGTCCAGTTTGAGTGAAAGGAGGTGTGTCCAATCCACCATAAAGTAAACTTCAGTGATCAAGTAGTGGCATCATACAAAGGCGCCAGTGGTGTGATTGGTCATCTCTCCCGGCTTTAAATACATCAATTATAAACCTATCTTTTATGAATAAATCCGATCTGCCAGTGAAACGCTCGGAGCAACGGAGACGAACGCAATCCGGCTTTAAAAAAAAAGAAAATTATGCTTTTATTGTAATTATTTAGCTATGATACACTGGAGGGAAACCCTTTATTTAGAACCTCCTTAGGCCAAAGGAAAACACAATTATGACAACTAAAAAACTCGTGATCAGGCCCGAAATCTGGGTGTAGTGATGGGCTCCGACCTGAACCTTTAGAGACACATAGAGACAATTACAAAGTTGTCTTTCTATCACCTGAAGAACTTTACCAGGTGTTTAGGACTAATGTCAAAACTAAATATATAAAATCCGGGCTGCAGCCGATCCAGGACACTGCTGCTCGCACTCTCACTAAAACCAGAAAACTAGAACAAATCAACCAATTTTAAAGTCCTGACTCTCGCTCCCTTCAACTCAGAGAGTGGACTTTAAAATTACTCGTAAGTTTATAGATCACTCAACAACACAGCTTCAAAATACACCAAAAACCAGATGTAGTTGCTTCAGCTTTCCAGACTGTTCAGGTTTTTTCAGCTCGTCTGCTTTGCATCCCCAGAAACAAACACAGATAGGAAGTAACAGCTTCTAATCACCACAAATCTAGAACAAACTTCCACAATACTACAAAACAGCTGAAACAAAGAGCTGCTTGAAATAAAAAAATCCACCTGATTAGAGTTCCCTTTGAATAGCAGTAGATGGATTCAACATAATTGACTTGTATTATTGATTTTCATTATTGCATTTTGACTCAATGTAATGTTTATTCCTTGTTTCACCATTGGTGACTGCATGATGTTTTTATAACACTGACAGGGTAGAAGTGGGTGGTAAAATTTTATTTTTAACTAAGAAGCCGGACTAGACAAAGAGGTCCGTTTCATCCATCTGAAAGAAAAAGAAAAAAAAACAGGTGAGCTTGAAAGTAAACATCAAACACCAAAATGTAACCAAGACTAGGAGATCTACAGCTGAATTGTACCAACTCATACAACAGTGACTTACTTGTCAAGAACGAACCCCATAATGCCAACAACTGCCAATCCCAAGACTCCTAATAAAGCTAAAATCAGGGACCCCATTGTACCTTTAACAAGAAAACATGCTCAGTTTCCCTTGAATATAAAATATCTTGGCTTTAAATACTGTTATAGAAGAGAAAAATCTGAACTGGCGGTATTATAATGTTTTTCTTTTGTAAAGTACAGTTTGAACTGATGCAATAGTTCTTCATTAATAAAATGAACAAACAGATGAAATGTACCCAAAATAACAGTTTTTAGAATATTGACGAGATGGCAAAGTTTTCAAACAATAATTTCAGCTTCTTTCCTAAATTAACATTTTATTCTGCTTAAAAATGTTCATATCTCAATGTCTTTGAGGATTTTGAAAAGGAAAACAAAAGAAAAAACAGAATTTACCTTGTAGTCTGAGCGTGATCGTTGATGATCTCTGTTTACCCAACTTATTTTCAGCTACACAGTAGTACTCATTGCCCGCAATGAATTTAACCTTGATAATGACACCTGTTGCTACTTTAGAGAATTTTTCTGGGCCTTTCTTGAACCAGGTGATTCTGGGTGGAGGATTGGCTCTGCTGGAGCAGATCAGCTCCACCCAGTTACCTTCTGAAACCAAACCTGGTGTTTTAATGTATGCAGTGGTGACTTTTGGAGAATCTGAAGGAAATGGGACATGTATGAATCTAATTCACCAGAAACAGCTGAACCATGACCTAATGACAGGATCACTTACATAAAACACTGAGAGTTGCTTCTGTCTTTACTTTTTTGAATTTTACATCTGCAGGATGTCTGGCGGAACATTTGATGTTGTATCCATCATGTGTGTACAACAGAGTCATGGTCTCCTGGATTTTTGTTGTAAAGGTTCCATTTGTGTTTTTCTCTGTAAATCTGAAAGAGTGGTGTTTGAGATTCCAGGCGAGTTCAGGTGGTGAGTTTGGACAGGGAGTTGAAGCTGAGCAGCTGATAGTGACATACTGGCCCTCCTTCATATCACCAACAGGGCTATTAAGGCTGGGAGTAAAAGGAATATCTGAAATTTGACAATAAACACACATTTAATTGATGTTCTATGTGTGTCTCACAGATTATTAAACACGATTAATAAACGTAACACTGTTTTGTTCGCATTTTGTATAAGCTGAACTCAAAAACCGAAAAAATGTTCAAGATAACCATTTGGCTCAAATATCTGTCTAAATTTTATAGTGATAGATAGTAATCTGAAAAATTGGAAAAAAGATATTGTCATGGATGAATCCCAGTTTTCACTGTTCAGGGCAGACAGATGATGACGTTTGTTTCATTTTGTGGGAGAACAGTTTGCTGAGGTAAACGTTGTGGATTGAGTGACCTATGGTGGCGGTGGGTTTGTGGTATGGGGCGACATATGTGAAGGACATCGAACACATTTTATCGATGGCGTTTTGAATACACAGAGATATCGTGAAGAAGCAATCCTGAGACACATTGTTGTGGCATTCATCCACGAACAGCGCCTCATGTCACAGCATCCTAGTGAACCGTCCCAATTTGCAAGCATCTGTACACAACTCCTGTAAGCTGAAAACATGTTTGTGCATGGCCAGATTACAAAACAAACATGTCACCCATTGAACACGGTTGGGATGCTCTGGATCAGCGCATCCAGAGCATCCTGAACAATCCCATGCTGTTCCAGTTCCTGAAAACATTCATCAACTTTGAACGGCCAGTAAATGTTGCTCCACTTTTTACAGGCTACTATGAACAAGCTGATCAACTCCATGTGAAGGAGATGTGTTGGACACATCAGATATTGACTGGTTTTCAGACCCACCAATTAAGCAAACAGCACATTTCAAACTGGTCTTGTACCAGGCACACCAGTGTTGTAATCATTCTGTCTAACCAGTATCTTGATATGATTGAGAGATGGGATGGATAAACTTTTTGACAGGAACAGTCCTCACTGTCACAGATTTAGACAGACTAGTGAACAATATTTGGTTATAGAGAAATTATTTTAGCTCTTTGAGTTCAGCTCATAAAGAAATGGGAGCAAAAAACAAAAAGGGCTTTGTTTATGTTTTTGTTCATATAAATATATACACTGCCTGGCCGAAAACATGTCACCATCAAGAAAAAGGTCACATACGCTAATATTTCATTGGACCACCTTTAGCTTTGATTACATCAAGCCTCATCTTTGGCATTATTTTGATAAGTTTCTGCAATGCTTACCACTAGTGTCAACACAGACACTTCTCGATCTCTCACTACCAAGACCATTTATGGCCTCACAGTAATAGTCTCCTTCTTCAGCAGGAGTGGCATTGAAGCTGTAAGACTGAGTCTCAGATACTTTAGTTTTTCCATCTTTGTTGCTCCTGAACCAGGTGAAGTTGTACGGCTGCTCGGCTATGGTGCTGCACGACACGTTCACCCAGGTACCTGCTGGTAGCAAACCTAATGGATCAATGGATACCGTGGTATTCCTAGGAGCAGCTGAGGAAAATCAGATGACATATTTACATTATATTTGTCATGTTAGTACAAATTTTATTTGAAAGAACATTCAAAGAGCTTTTAATCAATATCAATATTTAACTGAAGAAGAATGATTATCCAATCAGAGGGCTATACCTATTTCTTTCAGTTAAATCAAGATAGACACTCTATTTTGGCCAGGTAATGTATTCACACTTTATATATGTGTGTGTGTGTGTGTGTGTGTGTATATATATATATATACATATATATATATATATATATATATATATATATATAAGAAATGAAATGATCTGATTCAAAAAATACTAAAAAGCATTACCAAGGATGTCAAGAAAGATGATTCTCGATCTCTGATGACCAACAGCATTTTTGATGTCACAGAAATAGCCTCCTTCTTCAGAAATAGTAGCAATGAATCTATAGGACTTTTTTCGAGTTACTACAGTAATTGACTTTTTGTTGGTCTTGTACCAGGTGTATCTGGGTCGAGGATTGGCTTTGGTGCTGCAGCTCAGCTCCACTAAGGTACCGTTTGACACCATAGGTGACGGTTTGATGGATGCCTTGATTTCTTTAGGAGAATCTGAGGAAAATGAGAAACATATTTACTTTATATGGGTATGTTACTAAAAATTTTTTTTGAAAGAACATTCAAAGAGCTTTTAATCAACATCAATATCATGTAAGTTAGACATTAAGGCTGCTGCAGTGCTTTAAAACCTGATATATTTTATAACTTGTTTTCCCTTCAGATTATATTAAAACTTGTGAAAAGTTGTGACTCACAATCTCAAAATAAAACGTTTCACTTTAAAGAATATTTGGATGGAAACAAAGGCATTGAACTGATATAATTTTTCAAATATCACAACCTGTTTAACTGTAAATTGATCAAGTAAATGTCATAAACATGAATTATGCTGTGCTGATATGATCACTTACATAAAACGCTGAGAGTCTTTACTGACACTGGTGTCTGTTTAAATTCTCCTTCCACAAGATATCGAGCAAAACAGTTGATTGTGTATCCATCATGCCTGTATGTCAGAGTGAAAGTTGCCTGGATTCTAGTCCTAAAGATGTCATCCGGTTGTTGCACTAATTTTCTGGTAGAGTGTTCTGTCACATTCCAGGTTAGTTCAGGAGGTGAGTGTAAACAGGGGGTTTCAGCTGAGCAGGATATGATGACAGACTGACCCTCCCTCAGATTTTGTCGAGAAACCGCAATTATGGGAGTCTCTGGAGAATCTGTAGTTTCAAACCAGATGCAGAAACCAAAGATGGTGGTGGTTTTGAACATCTGGTGAGTGTGTATTCCATAGTAATAAGAAAATACTTCTCTTACCTACAACTCTTAACTTCACAACATCTTCACACAATGTTGCTCTAACCTCTTCGTTCTCGATTCTAAATATGTACTTGTCTGTATGATTTGGTGTTAAATAAGAAATCCGAGTGGTGCAGTTTCTCCTCCTCAAATCTCCCACCAATTCCATTTGATGGGAATTAAATGTCCCGCTGCTGTTATAATAAACTTCAGTATCATGCAGATGAAGATAATTCTCAACATATTTCATCCAGACTGCATAAGTGTTTTTTGTAGGGTCAAATCCTTCCAAAGCATCAAATCTACACGGGATGTCCACACAAGATCCCTTCAGAGCTTTGATCTCCTCCGGAAAATAAACGTGGACGTCTTTAACTATACCACAATGAGCCACAGCACCTGTAAAACAGATGAATGATGACAATAACGTGGAGAAAAATCATGCTGTTACATCGACTATCTGATATGAAGCTGAAGTACAATTCAGCTTCATGTTAGGTGTGGATCCTTTGAACCATATCAGAATCAAATATTTCAGACTATAAGTGATTTATGTGACGTCTCCAAATAAAAGGGAGTGAACAATCAAACTCACCTGGAGGACCGAAGACAATCAGTAAAATGCCGACTATCAGGATGTTGTTAGACAGGTGACAGAGCTTCTTCATCTCTCTGACTGGAACAAGCTAATAATGAGATTAACATTTTTAAAGCTGTCTCTTGATAAAATCAGAGCTCACATGATTAAAAGGCAGCAATTAAACATTTAGAAAAATATGTCATGATTATTTCATGGCATTAAAATGATTCTCCAGTATAATAAAAGTCAGGAAACATACATAACGATAAATTAAATCAACACAGACTTAGAATTAAAAAAAAAAAATCTGCAGCTAAATCAGAACCAGTTTAGATTAAAAATCTGAATGGATTTTAGTTGATCAACAGCAGGTCAGATCACCACCTTCTATGATTCAAAGTAAATGTGATGGATATGTAACCTTTCTCTGATCGTAGTAGGTTGATTTCACAACACACATTCAAGCTGGTTGTGTTTATTATATGTAAAAGTGAGACATCAGACCAGCAGTTTGTGCCACAAAGTTACAGACAGTAAAAAGGCACAGGCTGACTGTGATCGTGTAGTGGTATTTAAAATAAATTTACATAAAACTTCTACATAGCTAATCTTTTCTTTTCTATAAATGATGATATGTAATTTTTCTAGATGGAGATTACACACGTTTTATATTTAAAAACTAACACATGACTGAGAACTGAAATGTTACTTTGTATCAAAAATTGAAGCAGAGATAACAAGAGAGAAGATCAAGCTGGTGGTTAACATCAGTCCAGTCCCTATACATTAAATAAAAATACAATAAATAACCCCAAAGAAACTACAGAGCAATTGTTCCGAATGAACAGCTGACATCAGTTAACAGTTGTAAACTTAGAGATAGCTTAAATGTGAAATATTAATTATGAAAACAGCAAAAATACATACAAATCATTACAAAACATTAAACACTGTATAATATTAATTTGTCTAAAATACATGTTAAAATATAACACTTGTACAGAAAGCACAGAGCTGATCTTAATACATACCAGAGTTAAAGATGGCAAAAGGGGACTAGCCTACTGTTACTAGTTGCTATGGTAACTACTGGCTGTCAAGAGCAACAGAACTTAAATAGCAATAAATGTCAGGAGAAAAAGACTTTATATTAATAAAGATTAATTTGAAGAATACATCAAATAATTTAGGGCTGCACAGTGGCGCAGTGGGTAGCGCTGTTGCCTTGCAGCAAGAAGGTCCTGGGTTCAATTCCCGGCCCGGGGTCTTTCTGCATGGAGTTTGCATGTTCTCCCTGTGCATGCGTGGGTTCTCTCCGGGTTCTCCGGCTTCCTCCCACAGTCCAAAAACATGACTGTCAGGTTAATTGGCCTTCCCAAATTCTCCCTAGGTGTGTGTGTGTGTGTGGTTGTTTGTCCTGTTTGTCTCTCTGTGTAGCCCTGCGACAGACTGGCGACCTGTCCAGGGTGTACCCCGCCTCTCGTCCGGAACGCAGCTGGAGATAGGCACCAGCAACTCCCGACCCCGTTAGGGAGAAGGGTGACGGAAAATGGATGGATGGATGGATAAAATAATTTAGCCAAATTTGGTGGTAAAATTTTATTTGTAACTAAGAAGCCGGACTAGATCAAGAGGTCTTTTTGAACCATCTGAAAGAAAAAGAAAAAAAACAGGTGAGCTTGAAAGTAAACATCAAACACCAAAATGTAACCAAGACTAGGAGATCTACAGCTGAATTGTACCAACTCATACAACAGTGACTTACTTGTCAAGAACGAACCCCATAATGCCAACAACTGCCAATCCCAAGACCCCTAATAAAGCATAAATCAGGACTCCTATTGTACCTTTAACAAGAAAACATGCTCAGTTTCCCTTGAATATAAAATGTCTTGACTTTAAAACTGTTATCTTACATTTATTGCTACTTTTGCAGAAAAGGAAAATCTGAACTGGCGGTATTATAATGTTTTTCTTTTATAAAGTACAGTTTGAACTGATGCAATAGTTCTTCATTAATAAAATGAACAAACAGATGAAATGTACCCAAAATAACAGTTCTTAGGAGAAGATGGCAAAATCTTCAAACAACAATTAACATTTTATTCTGCTTACAAATGTTTATCTCAATGTCTTTGAGGATTTTGAAAATGAAAACAAAAGAGGAAACAGAATTTACCTTGTAAACTGAGCGTGATCGTTGATGATCTCTGTTTACCCAACTCATTTTCAGCTTCACAAGAGTACTCATTGCCTTCAGTGAATTTAACCCTCAGAATGACGCCTGTAGATACTTTACTGAAATTTTCTTTAACTTTCTTGAACCAGGTGAATCTGGATGGAGGATTGGATCTGCTGGAGCAGATCAGCTCCACCCAGTTACCTTCTGACAACAAACTTGATGGACCGATGGATGCTGAGGTGTTTTTAGGAGCATCTGATGGAAATGGGACATATATGAACCTAATTTATCAGAAACAGCTGAACCATGACCTAATGACAGGATCACTTACATGAAACACTGAGAGTCGCTTCTTTCTCTCCTGTCTTGCCTTTTGTATCTCCAGGATGTCTGGCAGAACAGCTGATGTTGTATCCATCATGTGTGTCTGACAGAGTGATGTTCTCCTGGATTGTAGTTGTATAGGTTCCCTCTGTGTTTTTCTCTGTGTGCCTTAGAGAGTCTTGTTTGAGATTCCAGGTGAGTTCAGGTTGTGATTGTGGACAGGGAGTTGAAACTGAGCAGGTTATAGTGATAGACTGATGCTCCTTAAATTCACCAACAGGGATATTTATGCTAGGAATAACAGGAATACCTGAAATTTCACAACAGACACATATTTTACCAATTAAATCATTGTCAAATGTTTGTGTCACAGATTTACACATGTAGAAAACATGAATGTTGTCTGTATAATAAATGCATTGCACACACACATATATATATATATATATATATATATATATATATATATATATATATATATATATATATATATATATATATACATATACACTGAACTATAATAAAAACACATTTGTTTTTGTTCACCTTTTTCATGAGCTAAACAGGAAAAACTGAAACATTTGCAATACAACTATTTCACTCAATCATTGTTTACTAATCAGTGTAAATCTGTGATAGTGAGCACTTTCTCTTTTCGTAAATAATCCCTCCTGCCTTGCAGGTGTGGCATCTCGAGATCCTGATAAGACAGAATGATTCCTGCCCACTGAGGCAATGGGTCACACCAGAGATTGACTGGTTTTCAGACCCACCTATTAAGCAAACAGCACATTTCAAACTGGTCTTGTACCAGGCACACCAGTGTTGTCATCATTGTCTAACCAGTATCTTGGTATTGCTACATCTACCACAACGGCTTTCCTCTGTTGTTTATCCACTATGACAATGTCTGGCTGGTTCGCCATTACCATTCTGTCTGTCTGGATCTGGAAGTCCCACAGGATCTTAGCTCTGGCATTCTCCACCACCTTTGGGGGTGTTTCCCACTTTGATCTCGGGGTTTCCAGTCCATATTCTGCACAGATGTTTCTGTACACTATGCCTGCCACTTGGTTATGTCGTTCCATGTACGCTTTCCCTGCCAGTATCTTGCACCCTGCTGTTATGTGCTGGACTGTCTCAGGGGCCTCCTTGCACAACCTACACCTTGGGTCTTGTCTGGTGTGGTAGATCTGGGCCTCTATTGCTCTGGTGTTTAGGGCCTGTTCCTGGGCGGCCATGATGAGGGCCTCTGTGCTGTCCTTGAGCCCAGCTTTTTCCAGCCATTGGTAGGATTTACTGATATCAGCCACTTTGGTTATTTGCTGGTGGTACATCCCATGTAGGGGCTTGTCCTCCCATGATGGTATCTCTGGCACTTCAACCTCCGTTCCCTGTTGTCTGAGACATTCACTGAGCACATTGTCTGTTGAGGCTTTGTCCCTGATGTATTTATGGATCTTAGATGTTTCGCCCTGGACAGTGGTTCTCACACTCACTAGTCCTCTGCCTCCTTCCTTGCGGCTCGTGTACAGTCTCAGGGTGCTGGATTTGGGATGGAACCCTCCATGCATTGTTAGTAGCTTTCTAGTCTTAATATCTGTGGCTTTTATCTCCTCCTTTGGCCAGCTAATTATTCCAGCAGGGTATCTGATTACTGGCAGAGCATAGCTGTTTATCGCACGGATTTTGTTCTTGCCATTGAGCTGGCTTCTCAGGACTTGCCTTATTGTTGCTCCTTTCCTTGTGGCCTCATCGAGGTTGCCATTTGCTTGTGGTATACCTAGGTACTTGTAACTGTCCTCTATGTCTGCTATTGTTCCTTCTGGGAGTGAGACCCCTTCTGTGGATCAGTGAGTCGATGTCTCGCTCACTCTTGGCGTACAGCTTGATGTCATCCATGTAGAGAAGGTGACTGATGTTGGCCCCATTTTTGAGTCGGTATCCGTAGCCAGTCTTGTTGATAATTTGGCTGAGGGGGTACAGGCCTATGCAGAACAGTAGCGGGGACAGAGCATCTCCTTGGTATATGCCACATTTGATGGACACTTGTGCAAGTGGTTTACAGTTGGCTTCAAGGGTGGTTTTCCACAGCCTCATTGAGTTTGCAATGAAGGCTCTCAGAGTCCTGTTGATGTTATACATCTCTAAGCATTCAATGATCCAAGTATGCGGCATTGAGTCATAGGCTTTCTTGTAATCAATCCAAGCCATGCACAGGTTGGTGTGTCGGGTTTTGCAGTCTCGGGCAACTGTGTGGTCTACGAGGAGTTGGTGTTTGGCTCCTCTGCTATTTACACCGATACCTTTCTGTGCCATGCTCATGTGCTTATCCATGTGTTTGCTTATCATGAGCTTCCAGGTTGTGGAGAGGCAGGTTATTGGTCGGTAGTTGGGTGGGACTGGACCCTTTGATGGATCCTTCTGGATTAGGATTGTCCGCCCTTCAGTTAACCATTCAGGGTGAGTCCCACTTTGTAGCAGCTGGTTCTTTTGGCCTGCCAGTCGCTCATGGAGGGCAGGCCAAATGAATATACACATATACATATATATATATATACATATACATATATATGTATGTATATATATATATATACATATATATATATATTAATATGTGTGAAAATGTAGAAATAAAACAACATGCATTACCACTGATGTCAATACAGATACTTCTCGATCTCTCACTACCCAGACTATTTGTGGCCTCACAGAAATAGTCTGTTTGATAAGAAGGAGTGGCACTGAAGAGGTGAACGTCAATCACAGATACTTTAGTGATTCCATCTTTGGTGTTCTTGAACCAGCTGAAGCTACTCCGAGGTTTGGCTCTGCTGGAGCAGGTCAGCTCCACCAAGGTACCTTCTGGCACAAAACCTGATGGTCTGATGGATGCCCTGGTTTCTCTAGGAGCATCTGAGGAAAATGAGAAACATATTTACTTTATATGGGTATGTTACTAAATATTGTATTTGAAAGAACATTCAAAGAGCTTTTGATCAACATCAATATCATGTAAGTTAGACATTAAGGCTGCTGCAGTGCTTTAAAACATGAAATATTTTATAACTTGTTTTGCCTTCAGTTTATATTTAAACTTGTGAAAAGTCATGACTCATAATCTCCAAAAGATGCTTCAATTATATATTTTTTAATTACCATGAAACATTCAAAACATGCCTTAAGTTGGAATGAATATCAATTGACCTGTAATATTTCTTTTAATAACCCAAAATGATACGTTTTCCACTTAAGCAAAGAATATTTGCATGGAATTAAAGGCATTGAACTCACGCAATTTTTCAAATATCACAACCAGTTTTTTGGTAAATTGATCAAGTAAATGGAATAAACATGAATTATGCTGTGCTGATATGATGACTTACATGAAACACTGAGAGTCTTTACTGACTGTGGTGACTGTTTGAATCCTCGAGTCACAGGATATCTAGCAAAACAGTTGATTTTGTATCCATCATGCTTGTATGTCAGAGTGATGGTCTCCTGGATTTTAGTTGTAATGTTTCCATCTGTGTTTGTCAGTATTTGTCTGATTGAGTCTTTTTTGAGATTCCAGGTGAGTTCAGGAGGTGAGCGTAAACAGGGAGTATAAGATGAGCAGGATACAGTGACAGACTGATGCTCGGTCAGATTACTTTCAGAAACATCAATGGTAGGAGCCCAAGGAGAATCTGGGGTTTCAAACCAGACATGTCATAAAGTGAAACACGACACAAACTACAGTATTGATTACTTGGACATTATACCAACAACACCATTTTACTCATCAACAAGCTTATAATTCCATGAAACATTTCCTTTATTGCCCCGTTACTTGAGACAGACTGATTCAAACTCCGGCCAGGGCAGAAGTCAAAACAACCAATGTGCTCCTTTAAAGCCGGATGAAAACAGACATCTATAACCTTATATCCCTTCGATTTGGTTGATTTCACTTTAAAAATGGTCACAGGATGCTGCGTTGTCAGCTGCACAAACAGGCAAGGAAGCAAAGCAAACTTTCCACTTTATCTTATGACTTGTAGTGAGGAAAGATACGGCAGTGCTGGACAGCAGCCGTCAATCATAACGACTGTCATCCCTCAGTGTAACTGTGGATTTGCAGTCAACACTTTTTACAAGGTAAGAAGACTAACGTTCATATTCTTTGTATGTTGTTACTTCCAACCGGACCGAACATATTTAAGGACATGTAGACAAGAAAGGGTTTTCAAGGTATCATTCTTTTTTGTTTTTTTACTCCCTTAACTAGTGCGTTCTTCTCAGTTTTTCATGCCTAGAAGAAAAAAAAAGAAAGGGAGAAAGAAAAAGAAAAAAACTACATGAAATCTCTCCATTTTCCTGTGTCCAAAAATAAGAAGAAAAAAAAAGGAAAAAAAAACATACCCGAAAGTATCAAACAAGGAAGGTCCTGGCGAGCCGGTCAAACGGAACAAAATGGCACAGCAGGGGGCCAACCTTATACAGGGCCGTCGAAGCCCCTGAGAGTGCCATTAGAAAAGAAAAAAAAAACCTACAAGAACGAAAGAATCGAAAACAGGACAACCAGTCTCACCAGGAAAAAAAAAAAAAAAATGCTACAAAAATAGTCAAAAACGTAAGCTAACAAAAATCCCGATAACAGGTTGGATACAGCTGCTTTGGCCAGCCATCAGAGCAGACGTCCGCTTAGGACGCCGTCTCCCTGAGGAGTGGTGGAGCGAGCGAGACAACCGAGGGCGAAATGGGGGGGTAAATGTCACAAACCCCGCTCATTTTCGGGAATCCAAACGCCACCCCAAATTAACAACTTAATAGCAAACAAGAAAAAAATCACCACTTCATTTAAATATCTTAACACAAGATCCTGCAACTAATCAATACAAAAATATTTACAACATTAATGTCTCTCCAATACATAACATAAGTAAGTATGATTAGAAAGATGTCAAATATAGCATGAGGGAGAAGGTAAGCGTTTAGCCATCAGTAACCATGGAGACAGTGCCGCACAGTCTTGTAGCCTAACATGTATGGTTGAAAACTCTTCTTTTGTTCGGTTTTAAGGCTGCTACAGTATAAGGTTACGGTTACAGTCACATTAACTTGACTGGAACAAGAAGAAGCCATAAATAAACTGGAAAAAGCAACTAGGGAAAACAAATTCACTTCAAACGTCCGTCATGGCGCCTCAAATTATTAAGTGGCACTGTTGACGTCAAGTAATAATCACATGGCAGCAACTCAATGCTTGTAGGCATGTAGACATGGCCAAGATGATCTGCTGCAGTTCCAAGCGAATATCAGAATGGGGAAAATAGGTGATTTACGTGACTTCGAACGTGGCATGGTTGTTGGGGCCAGACGGGCTGGACTGAGTATTTCAGAAACTGCTGATCTACTGGGATTTTCATGCACAACCATCTCTAGGATTTACAGAGAACGATCCGAAAAAGAAAAAAACTATCCAATGAGCAGCAGTTCTATGTGTGCATGTGCCTTGTTGATGCCAGAGGTCAGAGGAGAATGGACAGACTGGTTCAAGTTGATAGAATGGCAACAGTGACTCAAATAACCCCTTGTTACAATAGAGGTATGTAGAAGAGTATCTCTGAATGCACATCGAACCTTGAGGCGACTGCGATACAGCAGAAGAAAATCACACCGTGTGCCTCTGCTGTCAGCTAACAACAGCAAACTTTATGACCACAGCGTACACACTTTCTGATGGCTACTTCCATCAGAATAATGCATCATGTCATGAAGCGCGAGTCATCTGGTTTCTTGAACACGACAATCAGTGCACGGTACTCAAATGGCCTCCACAGTCAGATCTCAGTCCAATAGATCAACCTTTGAGATGTGGTGGAACAGGAGATTCATATCATAGATGTGCAGCCGACAAATCTGCAGCAATTGCATGATGCTATAATGTCAACATGGACCACAGTCTCTGAGGAATGTTTCCAGTACCTTGTTGAATCTATGCTACCATGGATAAAGGCAGTTGTAAAGTCAAAAGGGTTCCCAAGACAGTACTAGCAAGGCTTACCTAATAAAGTGGCTGGTGAGTGTATATTACATAGCAAAAACAAAAAAAATTCTCTTACCTACAACTGTTAGCGTCAAAGAATCTTCACAATATGTTGCTTCCATTCCCTCATTCTCAATTCTAAACATATACTTGTCTGTATGAAATGGTGTTAAATCAAAAATCCGAGTGCTGCAGTTTTTCGTCCTCAGATCTCCAGTGATTTCCATTTTATGGGTGTCCATTGATCCGCTGCTGTTATAATAAAGTTCAGCTGTTGCAACATCTGTATATCTCTCAGTATATTTCATCCAGACTCCGTAAATGGGTTTGCTGCTGTCAAATTCTGGCAAAGTATCAAATCTACATGGGATGTCCACACAAGATCCAGACAGAGCTAATATCTCAGGTTGTGCATGCATGTGGATGTCTGTAGCACTACCACAATGAGCCACAGCACCTGTAAAAAAGATGAATGATGAAAATAACATGGAGAAAAATCATGCTGTTACATCGACTATCTGATATGAAGCTGAAGTACAATTCAGCTTCATGTTAGGTGTGGATCCTTTGAACCATATCAGAATCAAATATTTCAGACTATAAGTGATTTATGTGACGTCTCCAAATAAAAGGGAGTGAACAATCAAACTCACCTGGAGGACCGAAGACAATCAGTAAAATGCCGACTATCAGGATGTTGTTAGACAGGTGACAGAGCTTCTTCATCTCTCTGACTGGAACAAGCTAATAATGAGATTAATATTTTTAAAGCTGTCTCTTGATAAAATCAGAGCTCACATGATTAAAAGGCAGCAATTAAACATTTTGAAAAATATGTCATGATTATTTCATGGCATTAAAATGAGTCTGCAATATAATAAAAGTCAGGAAACATAGCTGATCAACAGCAGGTCAGATCACCACCTTCTATGATTCAAAGTAAATGTGATGGATATGTAACCTTTCTCTGATCGTAGTAGGTTGATTTCACAACACACATTCAAGCTGGTTGTGTTTATTATATGTAAAAGTGAGACATCAGACCAGCAGTTTGTGCCACAAAGTTACAGACAGTAAAAAGTCACAGGCTGACTGTGATCGTGTAGTGGTATTTAAAATAAATTTACATAAAACTTCTACATAGCTAATCTTTTCTTTTCCATAAATGATATGTAATTTTACTAGATGGAGATTACACACGTTTTATATTTAAAAACTAACACAAGATGAGAACTGAAACGTTACCTTTTATCAAAAATTGAAGCAGAGATAACAAGAGAGAAGATCAAGCTGGTGGTTAACATCAGTCCAGGCCCTATACATTAAATAAAAATACAATAAATAACCCCAAACAAACTACAGAGCAATTGTTCCTAATGAACAGCTGACATCAGTTAACAGTTGTAAACTTAGAGATAGCTTAAATGTGAAATATTAATTATGAAAACAGCAAAAATACATACAAATCATTACAAAACATTAAACACTGTATAATATTAATTTGTCTAAAATACATGTTAAAATATAGCACTTGTACAGAAAGCACAAAGCTGATCTTAATACATACCAGAGTTAAAGATGGTGAAAGGGGACTAGCCTACTGTTACTAGTTGCTATGGTAACTACTGGCTGTCAAAAGCAACAGAACTTAAATAGCAATAAATGTCAGGAGAAAAAGACTTTATATTAATAAAGATTAATTTGAAAAATACATAAAATAATTTAGCCAAATTTCACAACTATTATTTTGAAAATTGTTCCTGATAAACAAGTCGAGTCTGACAACAAGAAAGAGGAAGTCACCGTTTAATTTTAATATTAGTGTCATTCTTCAAAGACGATTTAGATGAAATAACTCCACATGATGTGCTTATCTGCTGAAAGGCAATTTAATATTCAGAAATATGTCTAGATATGAATGGACAGTGTAAGTATTGACCTACACATGTTCAACACTGGTTGATTTTCTTGAAGGACATTGGGCTAATCCAATGAAATCTCTCAGTCCTCCTTGACCCACCCCTCCATTCTCATTCAAGGAGATAAATTTTGTCACTTCAGTAGATCAGGGGGGATACGTGGTGGAGTGGGTCCAGAAAAACTGTGAAAGCAAACACTAAAAAACGCCAAAGTAGACACAAAAACTTTGTCAACCAGGCTGATATGATAACTACACGAACTTCAACCACTGGAGCAGATTCAGCATCAGAAAGAAATTCTCAATGCTTTCAGAGGAGAGCTTTCAACGCACGTCAGAAAGCCCCACCGCAAGTTATTCCTGCGTTGGGCTTTAAACTCTTACCTTCATATAAAGTTCTCCAAAGAAACATAATTCCTCTCAGGGGGTTGGTGCAGGTCAGCCTGTGTCCAGTTTGAGTGAAAGGAGGTGCGTCCAATCCACCATAAAGTAAACTTCAGCGATCAAGTAGTGGCATCATACAAAGGCGCCAGTGGTGTGATTTGTCATCTCTCCCGGCTTTAAATACATCAATTATAAACCTATCTTTTATGAATAAATCTGAGCGCCAGTGAAACGCTCTGAGCAATGGAGACCATCGCAATCCGGCTTTAGAACAAAGAAAATAATGCTTTTTTGTAATTATTTAGCTGAAAACAAAAACAAGCAACACTTAGCCGAGCGTGGAGAAAGCCAGGCAGTGCTAGTAAAGCATGTCCTGCTGCCAGGCCTATGATACACTGGGGGGAAACCCTTTATTTAGAACCTCCTTAGGCCGAAGCAAAGTGAAAACACAATTATTACAACTAAAAAACTCGTGATCAGGCCCGAAATCTGGGTGTAATGATGGGCTCTGACCTGAACCTTTAGAGACACATAGAGACAATTACAAAGTTGTCTTTCTATCACCTGAAGAACTTTACCAGGTTTTTTTGTACTAAGGACAAAAAAATATATAAAATTCTGGCTGCAGCCGATCCAGAACACTGCTGCTCGCACTCTCACTAAAACCAGAAAACTAGAACAAATGAAACAATTTTAAAGTCCTGACTCTCGCTCCCTGCAGCTCAGAGAGTGGACTTTAAAATTACTCATAAGTTTATAGCTCACTCAACAAAAACAGCTTCAAAATACACCAAAAACCAGATGTAGTTGCTTCAGCTTTCCAGACTGTTCAGGTTTTTTCAGCTCGTCTGCTTTGCATCCCCAGAAACAAACACAGATAGGAAGTAACAGCTTCTAATCACCACAAATCTAGAACAAACTTCCACAATACTACAAAACAGCTGAAACAAAGACCTGCTTGAAATAAAAAAATCCACCTGATTAGAGTTCCCTTTGAATAGCAGTAGATGGATTCAACATAATTGACTTGTATTATTGATTTTCATTATTGCATTTTGACTCAATGTAATGTTTATTCCTTGTTTCACCATTGGTGACTGCATGATGTTTTTATAACACTGACAGGGTAGAAGTGGGTGGTAAAATTTTATTTTTAACTAAGAAGCCGGACTAGATCAAGAGGTCCGTTTCATCCATCTGAAAGAAAAAGAAAAAAAACAGGTGCGCTTGAAAGTAAACATCAAACACCAAAATGTAACCAAGACTAGGAGATCTACAGCTGAATTGTACCAACTCATACAACAGTGACTTACTTGTCAAGAACGAACCCCATAATGCCAACAGCTGCCAATCCCAAGATCCCAAAAATAGCATAAATCAGGACTCCTACTGTACCTTTAACAAGAAAACATGCTCAGTTTCCCTTGAATATAAAATATCTTGGCTTTAAATACTGTTATAGAAGAGAAAAATCTGAACTGGCGGTATTATAATGTTTTTCTTTTGTAAAGTACAGTTTGAACTGATGCAATAGTTCTTCATTAATAAAATGAACAAACAGATGAAATGTAACCAAAATAACAGTTTTTAGAATATTGACGAGATGGCAAAGTTTTCAAACTATAATTTCAGCTTCTTTCCTAAATTAACATTTTATTCTGCTTAAAAATGTTAATATCTCAATGTCTTTGAGGATTTTGAAAAGGAAAACAAAAGAGGAAACAGAATTTACCTTGTAAACTGAGCGTGATCGTTGATGATCTCTGTTTACCCAACTTATTTTCAGCTACACAGTAGTACTCATTGCCTTTAGTGAATTTAACCCTCAGAATGACGCCTGTAGCTACTTTACTGAATTTTTCTTGACCTTTCTTGAACCAGGTGAATCTGGATGGAGGATTGGATCTGCTGGAGCAGATCAGCTCCACCCAGTTACCTTCTGACAACAAACTTGATGGACCGATGGATGCTGAGGTGTTTTTAGGAGCATCTGATGGAAATGGGACATATATGAACCTAATTTATCAGAAACAGCTGAACCATGACCTAATGACAGGATCACTTACATGAAACACTGAGAGTCGCTTCTTTCTCTCCTGTCTTGCCTTTTGTATCTCCAGGATGTCTGGCAGAACAGCTGATGTTGTATCCATCATGTGTGTCTGACAGAGTGATGTTCTCCTGGATTGTAGTTGTATAGGTTCCCTCTGTGTTTTTCTCTGTGTGCCTTAGAGAGTCTTGTTTAAGATTCCAGGTGAGTTCAGGTTGTGATTGTGGACAGGGAGTTGAAACTGAGCAGGTTATAGTGATAGACTGATGCTCCTTAAATTCACCAACAGGGATATTAATGATTGGAATAAAAGGAGTATCTGAAATTTCACAACAGACACATATTTTACCAATGAAATCATTGTCAAATGCGTGTGTCACAGATTTACACATGCAGAAAACATGAATGTTGTCTGTATAATAAATGCATTGCACATCCATCCATCCATCCATCCATTTTCCGTCACCCTTCTCCCTAAAGGGGTCGGGAGTTGCTGGTGCCTATCTCCAGCTACGTTCCGGGCGAGAGGCAGGGTACACCCTGGACAGGTCGCCAGTCTGTCGCAGGGCAACACAGAGACAAACAACCACGCACACACACACTCACACCTAGGGAGAATTTGGGAAGGCCAATTAACCTGACAGTCATGTTTTTGGACCGTGGGAGGAAGCCGGAGAACCCAGAAAAAACCTACGCATGCACAGTTAGAACATGCAAACTCCATGCAGAAAGACCCGGGGCCGGGAATCGAACCCAGGACCTTCTTGCTGCAAGGCAACAGCGCTACCCACTGCGCCACTGTGCAGCCTCAAAAAGAAATATATATATAGCTCAATAGATAAGGCATCAGTATATCACCCGAGAGGGCGGGGTTCGAATCCAGTCTGGGTCCTTAGGCAAGACCCTTCAAGCTACTGCCTACCTCATACCATGAGAGATACTAAGTTGCATAACATGCTGGCTCAGACGTCGCCCGGCCAAACAAGGTCTGCGTCAGGTGTTGGGGAACCAGAGCACCTTGATGACAAATGGGCTACTGGAACAAGACGGAAATGGGCGAGAGATGAAAATGTGGATCTGTTGGAATGCTACTACTCAAGTAACCCTAGTCAGAGAGGTTACATGCAAAGACTGGGGAAGGAATGGTTACTTCGACATCCCCAGTCAACACTAAGTGTAGTGTTCCAACATCCGCAAACGGCAACTGCTATCACAACTTGAGATTGACGAGATACAACACAAATGCTACGGCAAAAGGGAGGAACCCGGATGTCAGAACTGTGGGGACTTAACTACAAGTAATACACGGATCAGAGCTGAACGAGACAGCTGCTGACCTGAGAGAGAGAATCATGACCCGAATGACAACCAGGCCTCTCCGGCGCCAATTACAACGGCTGAGTGAAGTACCATCAGAAAGTCTCATTGAGAATGTGAATGCAGCATTGAGAACGATCCCTACCAATACCATAACAGAAACCAATGAGCTGATCTACAACTCAGCATCAGTGATCCTTGAGATACTTGGCTATAAGAGCAACCATGAGACCCAATACCCACCATGGAAAAGACGGTTAGAGGCTAAAATCAAGGTAACAAGGAGGGAAGTGAGCCAACTATCAGAGCTCCACAAGGGTACAATGAAAAGACAAGTACCCAGAAAGTACAGGCAGATGCCCATACCTGAAGCACTCTGAAACTGCCAAACAGAGGCTCCAAGCCTTGGCCAGCCGCCTAAAGAGATACACAAGGGAGAATGAATCCAGAAGGATTAACCGGCTCTTCTCCACTCAACCAGCTAAGGTGTACTCTCAATGGCAGGGTAATAACAACAGAGCAGAAACCACCAAGGCTGGAGACTGAACAATACTGGAAAGGCATATGGGAAAGGGAGGCGTCCCACAACAGCAATGCACAGTGGTTGATCTCTACGAGAGGACCATAGCAACCTCCCTGAGCAAGCCCCCGGTAACCATCACTGTGACAGATGTACAAGAAAGAGTCTCAGGTATGAAAAACTGGACAGCACCAGGGCCTGACATGATCCATGCCTACTGGCTAAAGAAACTCACTGCCCTCCATGAGCGACTGGCAGGCCAAATGAACCAGCTGCTACAAAGTGGGACTCACCCTGAATGGTTAACTGAAGGGCGGACAATCCTAATCCAGAAGGATCCATCAAAGGGTCCAGTCCCACCCAACTACCGACCAATAACCTGCCTCTCCACAACCTGGAAGCTCATGTCAGGCATCATAGCGGCCAAGATAAGCAAACACATGGATAAGCACATGAGCATGGCACAGAAAGGTATCGGTGTAAATAGCAGAGGAGCCAAACACCAACTCCTCGTAGACCGCACAGTTGCCCGAGACTGCAAAACCCGACACACGGTTGGTGTGTCGGCTTGGATTGATTACAAGAAAGCCTATGACTCAATGCCGCATACTTGGATCATTGAATGCTTAGAGATGTATAACATCAACAGGACTCTGAGAGCCTTCATTGCAAACTCAATGAGGCTGTGGAAAACCACCCTTGAAGCCAACTGCAAACCACTTGCACAAGTGTCCATCAAATGTGGCATATACCAAGGAGATGCTCTGTCCCCGCTACTGTTCTGCATAGGCCTGAACCCCCTCAGCCAAATTATCAACAAGACTGGCTACGGATACCGACTCAAAAATGGGGCCAACATCAGTCACCTTCTCTACATGGATGACATCAAGCTGTACGCCAAGAGTGAGCGAGACATCGACTCACTGATCCACACCACCAGGATCTACAGCACGGACATTGGGATGTCATTCGGACTAGAGAAGTGTGGTCGGCTGATTACAAAGAGGGGGAAGGTCATCCGCACAGAAGGGGTCTCACTCCCAGAAGGAACAATAACAGACATAGAGGACAGTTACAAGTACCTAGGTATACCACAGGCAAATGGCAACCTCGATGAGGCCACAAGGAAAGGAGCAACAGCTAAATACCTCCAACGAATAAGGCAAGTCCTGAGAAGCCAGCTCAATGGCAAGAACAAAATCCGTGCGATAAACAGCTATGCCCTGCCAGTAATCAGATACCCTGCTGGAATAATTAGCTGGCCAAAAGGAGGAGATAAAAGCCACAGATATTAAGACTAGAAAGCTACTAACAATGCATGGAGGGTTCCATCCCAAATCCAGCACCCTGAGACTGTACACGAGCCGCAAAGAAGGAGGCAGAGGACTAGTGAGTGTGAGAACCACTGTCCAGGATGAAACAACTAAGATCCATAAATACATCAGGGACAAAGCCTCAACAGACAATGTGCTCAGTGAATGTCTCAGACAACAGGGAACGGAGGTTGAAGTGCCAGAGATACCATCATGGGAGGACAAGCCCCTACATGGGATGTACCACCAGCAAATAACCAAAGTGGCTGATATCCAGTCAGCTATATATAGCTGACTGTGACTGTGAACAAAAACAAATGACAACATTTGTTTTTGTTCACCTTTTTCATGAGCCAAACAGGAAAAACTGAAACATTTTCAATACAACTATTTCACTCAAGCATTGTTTACTAATCTGTGTAAATCTGTGATAGTTAGCACTTTCCCTTTTCGTAAATAATCCCTCCTGCCTTGCAGTTGTGGCATCTCGAGATCCTGATAAGACAGAATGATTCGTGCCCACTGAGGCAATGGGTCACACCAGATATTGACTGGTTTTCAGACCCACCTATTAAGCAAACAGCACATTTCAAACTGGTCTTGTACCAGGCACACCAGTGTTGTAATCATTCTGTCTAACCAGTATCTTGATATGATTGAGAGATGGGATGGATAAACTTTTTGACAGGAACAGTCCTCACTGTCACAGATTTAGACAGACTAGTGAACAATATTTGGTTATAGAGAAATTATTTTAGCTCTTTGAGTTCAGCTCATAAAGAAATGGGAGCAAAAACAAAAGGGCTTTGTTTATGTTTTTGTTCATATAAATATATACACTGCCTGGCCGAAAACATGTCACCATCAAGAAAAAGGTCACAGACAATAATATTTCATTGGACCACCTTCAGCTTTGATTACATCAAGCCTCATCTTTGGCATTATTTTGATAAGTTTCTGCAATGCTTATCAAAACACACAAGATTTATTTTTATCCAGTGTTGCACTAATTTTTCACCAGGATCTTGGATTTTGATGACGCTAGACTCTGACCACTGCACATGGTCTTCTCCAGCATATCCCAAAGATTCTCAGTGGGGTTAAGGTCTAGAGTCTAGACTCTGTGGTGGACAATCCAGGAGTGAAAATGATGCGTCATGCTCCCTGAACCAGTCTCTCACAAGTCAAACCCCATGAATCCTGGCAATGTCACTTCTGAATATGCTCATGAGTGAGGGAAGAAAAAAAACGTTGAATGACCTGGTCAGTATATTCAGGTAGTCAGCTGACCTCATTCTTTGAGCAGATTTTGCTGAACCCAGACATGACCACCTGCAGCAGCCTCACATTGCAGCACTATCTCCACAGGCTTGACAGGAGGCACAAGGCATGATGGGTAATCACATGACCTGCCTCTCATCTTGTTGTCAGCGGAAACATAATCACAATGAAGCACTTATCCAATCGGAGGGTTATACCTATTTGCTTTGTTAAATCAATATAGAGAGTCTGATTTTGGCCAGGTAATGTTTACACATACTCAGCTTTCATATGTATATATATATATGTGTGTGTGTGAAAATGTAGAAATAAAACAACATGCATTACCACTGATGTCAACACAGACGCTTCTCGATCTCTCACTACCCAGACTATTTGTGGCTTCACAGAAATAGTCTGCTTCATGAGTAGCATTGGCACTGAAGCGGTGAACCTGAATCACAGATACTTTAGTGATTCCATCTTTGGTGTTCTTGTACCAGCTGAAGTTACTCTGAGGTTTGGCTCTGCTGGAGCAGGTCAGCTCCACCAAGGTACCTTCTGGCACAAAACCTGATGGTCTGATGGATGCCCTGGTTTCTCTAGGAGCATCTGAGGAAAATGAGAAACATATTTACTTTATATGGGTATGTTACTAAATATTGTATTTGAAAGAACATTCAAAGAGCTTTTGATCAACATCAATATCATGTAAGTTAGACATTAAGGCTGCTGCAGTGCTTTAAAACATGAAATATTTTATAACTTGTTTTGCCTTCAGTTTATATTGAAACTTGTGAAAAGTTGTGACTCATAATCTCCAAAAGATGCTTCAATTATACATTTTTTAATTACCATGAAACATTCAAAACATGCCTTAAGTTGGAATAAATATCAATTGACCTGTAATATTTCTTTTAATAACCCAAAATGATATGTTTTCCACTTAAGCAAAGAATATTTGCATGGAATTAAAGGCATTGAACTCACGCAATTTTTCAAACATCACAACCAGTTTTATTGTAAATTGATCAAGTAAATGGAATAAACATGAATTATGCTGTGCTGATATGATGACTTACGTGAAACACTGAGAGTCTTTACTGACTGTGGTGACTGTTTGAATCCTCGAGTCACAGGATATCTAGAAAAACAGTTGATTTTGTATCCATCATGCTTGTATGTCAGAGTGATGGTCTCCTGGATTTTAGTTGTAAAGTTTCCATCTGTGTTTGTCAGTATTTGTCTGATTGAGTCTTTTTTGAGATTCCAGGTGAGTTCAGGAGGTGAGCGTAAACAGGGAGTATAAGATGAGCAGGATACAGTGACAGACTGATGCTCCTTCAGATTACTTTCAGAAACATCAATGGTGGGAGCCCAAGGAGAATCTGTGGTTTCAAACCAGACATGTCATAAAGTGAAACATGACACAAACTACAGTATTGATTACTTGGACATTATACCAACAACACCATTTTACAGACATCTATAACCTTATATGCCTTCGATTTGGTTGATTTCACTTTAAAAATGGTCACAGGATGCTGCGTTGTCGGCTGCACAAACAGGCAAGGAAGCAAAGCAAACTTGCCACTTTATCTTATGACTTGTAGTGAGGAAAGATACGGCAGTGCTGGACAGCAGCCGTCAATCATAACGACTGTCATCCCTCAGTGTAACTGTGGATTTGCAGTGAATACTTTTTACAAGGTAAGAAGACTAACGTTCATATTCTTTACAAGTAAGTATGATTAGAAAGATGTCAAATATAGCATGATGGAGAAGGTAAGCGTTTAACCGTCAATAACCATGGAGACAGTGCCGCACAGTCCCGTAGCCTAACATTTATGGTTGAAAACTCTTCTTTTGTTCGGTTTTAAGGCTGCTCCAGTATAAGGAGGAAGATGTGTTATGGTTACAGTCAAATTAACTTGACTGGAACAAGAAGAAGCCACGAATAAACTGGAAAAAGCAACTTGGGAAAACAAATTCACTTCAAACGTCCGTCATGGCGCCTCAAATTATTAAGTGGCACTGTTGACGTCAAGTAATAATCACATGGCAGCAACTCAATGCTTGTAGGCATGTAGACATGGCCAAGATGATCTGCTGCAGTTCCAAGCGAATATCAGAATGGGGAAAATAGGTGATTTACGTGACTTCGAACGTGGCATGGTTGTTGGGGCCAGACGGGCTGGACTGAGTATTTCAGAAACTGCTGATCTACTGGGATTTTCATGCACAACCATCTCTAGGATTTACAGTGAACAATCCGAAAAAGAAAAAAATATCCAATGAGCAGCAGTTCTATGTGTGCATGTGCCTTGTTGATGCCAGAGGTCAGAGGAGAATGGACAGACTGGTTCAAGTTGATAGAATGGCAACAGTGACTCAAATAATCCCTTGTTACAATAGAGTATCTCTGAACGCACAGCTAACAACAGCAAACTTTATGACCACAGTGTACACACTTTCTGATGGCTACTTCCATCAGAATAATGCATCATGTCATAAAGCGCGAGTCATCTCACACTGGTTTCTTGAACACGACAATCAGTGCACGGTACTCGAATTGCCTCCACAGTCAGATCTCAGTCCAATAGATCACCTTTGAGATGTGATGGAACGGGAGATTCACATCATAGATGTGCAGCCGACAAATCTGCAGCAACTGCATGATGCTATAATGTCAACATGGACCACAGTCTCTGAGGAATGTTTCCAGTACCTTGTTGAATCTATGCTACCATGGATAAAGGCAGTTCTAAAGTCAAAAGGGTTCCCAAGACAATACTAGCAAGGCTTACCTAATAAAGAGTATTTGTAGCAAAAACAGAAAACAGCTCTCTTACCTACAACTGTTAATGTAAAAAAATCTTCACAATATGTTGCTTTCATTCCCTCATTCTCAATTCTAAACATATACTTGTCTGTATGAAATGGTGTTAAATCAAAAATCCGAGTGCTGCAGTTTTTCGTCCTCAGATCTCCAGTGATTTCCATTTTATGGGTGTTAATTGATCCGCTGCTGTTATAATAACGTTCAGCTGTTGCAACAAGTGTATATTTCTCATTATATTTCATCCAGACTCCGTAAATGGGTTTGCTGCTGTCAAATTCTGGCAAAGTATCATATCTACATCGGATGTCCACACAAGATCCAGACAGAGCTAATATCTCAGGTTGTGCATGCATGTGGATGTCTGTAATAGCTTGACAATGAGCCACAGCACCTGTAAAACAAATGAATGATGAAAATAACATGGAGAAAAATCATGCTGTTACATCGACTATCTGATATGAAGCTGAAGTACAATTCAGCTTCATGTTAGGTGTGGATCCTTTGAACCATATCAGAATCAAATATTTCAGACTATAAGTGATTTATGTGACGTCTCCAAATAAAAGGGAGTGAACAATCAAACTCACCTGGAGGACCGAAGACAATCAGTAAAATGCCGACTATCAGGATGTTGTTAGACAGGTGACAGAGCTTCTTCATCTCTCTGACTGGAACAAGCTAATAATGAGATTAATATTTTTAAAGCTGTCTCTTGATAAAATCAGAGCTCACATGATTAAAAGGCAGCAATTAAACATTTTGAAAAATATGTCATGATTATTTCATGGCATTAAAATGAGTCTGCAATATAATAAAAGTCAGGAAACATAGCTGATCAACAGCAGGTCAGATCACCACCTTCTATGATTCAAAGTAAATGTGATGGATATGTAACCTTTCTCTGATCGTAGTAGGGTGATTTCACAACACACATTCAAGCTGGTTGTGTTTATTATATGTAAAAGTGAGACATCAGACCAGCAGTTTGTGCCACAAAGTTACAAACAGTAAAAAGTCACAGGCTGACTGTGATCGTGTAGTGGTATTTAAAATAAATTTACATAAAACTTCTACATAGCTAATCTTTTCTTTTCTATAAATGATGATATGTAATTTTACAAATGGAGATTACACACGTTTTATATTAAAAACTAACACAAGATGAGAACTGAAACGTTACCTTTTATCAAAAATTGAAGCAGAGATAACAAGAGAGAAGATCAAGCTGGTGGTTAACATCAGTCCAGGCCCTATACATTAAATAAAAATACAATAAATAACCCCAAACAAACTACAGAGCAATTGTTCCTAATGAACAGCTGACATCAGTTAACAGTTGTAAACTTAGAGATAGCTTAAATGTGAAATATTAATTATGAAAAGAGCAAAAATACATACAAATCATTACAAAACATTAAACACTGTATAATATTAATTTGTCTAAAATACATGTTAAAATATAACACTTGTACAGAAAGCACAGAGCTGATCTTAATACATACCAGAGTTAAAGATGGCAAAAGGGGACTAGCCTACTGTTACTAGTTGCTATGGTAACTACTGGCTGTTAAGAGCAAATATATATTTATTTGGATGTAAACACACACACACACACATTGTAGAACGTCTGGAAAATCAGAACTGCAAAATCATACCAGCCTTTTAAATTGAAGAAACACTTTCCAACATTTCTGTGATCCAATAGCACTCAGACGGTTTTACAGAGAGTTGTGGCCGTAAAGCATCTTAATCCGGTGTAAAGCCAGCTTTATATTGCTGACCAGGTAATGATAATAATAATAGTAATAATAATAATAATAATAATAATGATCGATTAGAGTACTTCGATTATTAAAAACACCTCAAGGATAATTTAGTCACCTGCAAGAGTAATTAATTTATGTTTTGTTATTTAGCTCATTGTATTCCGGCCGGGGTATTAATTATGTTGAGCAGCGCTCTCACTTCCGCCTGAGTTGTTGGTGAAAGATAAGTGTTAGCACAGTAATGTCCCATTTTTTCGTGGGAATTTTATTGATTGATGACAGTGTCCGGGGTTTTATCGGTTTTTTTTGCAGCGGACCAACAAGCATCCATAAATTGATTGGCAAGAAACCTGGAATGGGCTCTTTGCACCGATGGCGCAGACGTCACATCCACATGAGAGAAATGCGTCAGTCTTGCATCCTCTTTGAGTTACCATGACAGCTAGAAAAGACAAAGTTGTATTTCAAAAGCTAGAAAAGCACTACCATGAACATTCTTGTCTTCCAAATAGGATGGGCTTTTAAGTTTTCATGGATTTCCAAGCTATCCTAAATGAAGAAGACCGTGGCTTCTAAATATTCGTCTCGACAAGTTAAAGCTAATGCTGCATCGCACAGTTTGCAGGCTGGTTACCTGAGCAGACAGTCTGACCAGCAAACCAACTAATATTAGCATGCTTGCAAAATGAGAACATGAACTTTATTGATCAGAAACAGATGAACCATGACCTGCTGACAGGATCACTCATATGAAACACTGAGAGTCACTTCTGTCTCTGCTGTCTTGTTTCCTCCAATCATGTATATTTACATATTTGCACATTTTAAATGGACTGCTAATAGAGGATCTTATGTAATAATAACAATAACAACAAAAATATCACTATTCTCTTACCAGACAATTTGGAGCAACAGAAGCAGACGATTAGTTTTCAAACCAGTTGATAGTTCAGCAGCAGACCAAACAGCCATTCTGCGTTTCAAAGAACATGTGGTCGAACAGCAACTGATAACATCTGCACACTGCACGTCCTCACCATGTGACATGCAGTGGTCCTCACCTCTGCATGTCCTCCCAATGTCAGTTCCTCGTTCATCGGGTGAACGAGGAACGAGGAAGATACCATTTTTCTCTATCCATTTCTATGCAATTTTAATTTCATACTAACTTGTTGACTTTCTAATAACTTCATGAGGTACAATTTTCTGCCTACCGAGCCAGTTGGGCTCGGGTTGTAAGGACAGCACAGTTCAATCACTGCAGGGAAGGGCCATAAAAGGAAATGAAAGGAAAGAGTTTTTGTGTTTTTTTTGTTTTTTTTTTTAAAGATGCCAATTAACCTCATAATTAATGCACAGTTGCAAAATGAAAGCTCCACAGCCTGAAAATTGACCATTGAGTTTTGCCACAGCTGAACCCACCAGTCACTTCAGCTGAGGTATTTGTGCTGGGAGCAGAAAGGAGAAAAACTTTATGCCTTTTCTCACAGTAGGGTTTTTTTTTTTTAATCACTTTTATTAATTATATAATGTAAAGGAAAAGAAAAATGGTGGAAAAAAAACAAAAAAGCAATGCAGATAACTGATTTAGATCAGCGAGTGCCCATGTGCCCATGATCTCTGAGAATGTATGTCAGTGCTGAGTACAGGTTGCACTCAGTGCCTTCATTGTTTGTGGCGATGAGATGAACAGCCGTGGTTCAGGATGACAAGCGTCCAAAGTGCCTAACAAACAGAGTCAAAATTCTACTTTAAAGAGGAATTTAAAGCTACACTATCACTCTTTCCTGTATTCTGTTTATTCAGAATCCAAAGCATTTTTTGGTGAATTTGAAATATTCTTACAGAACAAGTTACCAAGAATGAAGATGTATTGAGCTTTAATAATATAAATGCATCTTCAGATTCAAATAACTGAGGATGAGATCTTTTCAGGTCAACAAGTAGTATTTTTATGCAAATAGTCAGATTAAAGGGGAACAAACATGACCAGGGCTATTTTTGGACCTTGCTCTCATTTGTGTGATAAAAAATCAACAGAGACCAAGGTAAAATTAGCCTGTACAGCACTAGAGGGCACCAAGCAGCTGCCAGGCTTTAGGCTCCAAATGAGTATATCTATTAGAATAATGTAACTAGTATTTATATTAATAAATGTCTTGATTTTATAAAATTACTAATTTCATTAATTTAATTATCTTGACTATGTTATCTCTCTCTCTCTGTACATATATTTATAGACAGACAGATAGAAGTAGATAGATAGATAGATAGATAGATAGATAGATAGATAGATAGATAGATAGATAGATAGATAGATAGATAGATAGATAGATAGATAGATAGATGTCGATGCATATATGAGGCTAAGTCAAATGCAACGTTTGCATTGAGACATAATGTACAATAATACGTAATACGATATGAAATAAGCTATTGAAGAAAAACAAAAGGGGAAAAAAAATACAACTAGATTTTATTGCTGTGTTGGAAAGAAAAGAGTGACTCTCTATCTCTCTAACAGTACCGAGGACACACCCGAACTTGTTCATGTCATGTTGCCATGAGGTTACGTCATCGTGATAAATTAAGGTCAGGCATCTCAAACAAATATTTTGAAAAAAAAAACAACAACAAAAACTTATGTGATTCATTTTTTACAAACTAACACAAAACTTCTCTTTTATTTGTTCATGTTATTTATTACTTGATCGATCCGATTATAAACAACCTGATTTTAATTAACATTTTTGACCACTAGATGGCGGTAAGATATTTTCGTTGTTTGCCTGCTACCCAGAAAGCTAAGAAAAAGAAGAAAACGTCAATCATTTATTGTAAATTCCACCTCGCAACGGTTTCTTTAAATTTCCTGATTGGTTGCGGGAATGTCACGTGGTCTTCAGTGACTTTGTTGGGCGGGGTTAGTCTGGTCCTGACGCGCATCACCTTACTAACGTCTTCACTTTCGATTCGAGTTGTTGCGCAGTTTTTGCCATCGTTTTTATGCGTAGAGAAAGCACCGTCTTCTGCCAGAGACCGTCTTAAAACAAAGAATCATGAAGGAGATAGTTTTTCTGGTCATTGTTCTCTACTCGTCTTATGCTGTTATGGCTAAAACAGGTAATGTAGTTGTGTGCCGTATTTTGTTTTGGTTACCGGACAGCAATGGCGCTGTGTTACAAGGAAGAAGACTCGAAAATGTACGGATTCAGTCGAGACCATGGATATAACCCGGATAGGTTACTAATTTATTCGTGCAGTGAGTCAGCTTAAAACGTCTGTTTTAGAGTAGCTGTAAGAAGCCTTATTAAAATAAAAACAAACGTGTCTCTATGTAACGTGTTAAAATTGTCCTCGGTAAATGCATAGAGGTGGTTAAGTAGGAAACTGGTTTTTAAAACACAGAGCCCTGCTATGTTTCTCAAAATGACCCTCACAATTTTTATCTGTTTTTATTTAGAAAATAGATAAACAAACACTTAACTGGCTTCACTAAAATAGAGTTAATTTTAAAGGAATATGACTTTTTTGTTTCTATATTCTGTACTGTTTCGTGAAATATCCCACTGCATTTAAAGGATGTTTTTATTAATCAAGCCAATTTGATCTTATTACCTCAATAAATTATTAGCATATGTATTCAATGATACAAAGAAAAAGCTTATGTTAAGGCTACTTTGTATTATTGTTTATTTATAGGGGTTTTGCCTGGTGTTTAACCAGGTTTCCTTATGTTCTCATGTATAAACCTAGAGAATAGATGTGATACAATGGCATCTGGCGTGTCGTATGAGTCAAACAGTAACTGTTGTCGTTGTATTGCTAATGTATCAAAGCCTTTAGTTCAGTTTGTTTTACCAGGGCCAATTTTCAACAACTGTCATTTTACAATGCAAATAGGCCCAAATCAAAAATGTCAAATAAAACCAGTCCTATTCAAATGAAATTGCATACATTTAATAAATAAGCTATGCTTAGCCCGGTGGCCCGCCAGGCTCATAAAACACTGGGGGAAACCCTGAGTGTGTTATGCAAAACTGCTCACTTTGCTGCAATACCTGTTCCTGACTACACTAAAGTGTGATTAGAACCAGTTCTTATCCATTGTTTATTACCTCGTCATGGGCCTGGAGTTTGTGAAATGGTTTCACTGTATCAAACAACACCTTGATTGAGTCTTAGAGAACTTGTTACTTTTGAGAAAACAGTTGGCATAACTTATAACGTATATTATAATCAAGATGTTCTTCATACTTTCAATTTTACCCATGAAGTGATAATATTTTGAGGTTTTTATAGTCACCTTAAGAGACTGAGATTGTGTCTTCTGCATAAGATTGTAAAACATGTCAAAGTCCAAGAGTTTTATGTTCTTTGTGGACTTTAGCTGGGTCAAAGTGCAACTTGTTTTTGTGTTTTTGATGGCTATACAAGGTGTGGGTGAGGCCACACCAACAATTGGCAGATTGAGTTAGTAGAAAACAATAACCCGAAGAGCACTGTTGGACTGTAATTGTGGTAAATTGTATTCCTGAGCAGGAATGTGTGGTTGGGGCTGTAGAGTCTGGGTTTGTCAGACTCTCTTGGACAACTTCTGTTGTCCAAGAGAGTCTTTTGAGACTCTCTTGGCCGTTTGATGTTTCTGCTTCTACGTTCAAATGCAACCTTGTTCCTCATTCCACTCAAACAGGTCCATCCGCTGTTGGTTAAGTTGGTGAGAGAAACATCCCCAACCAAAGATGTCAGCGGCTTTAATTAGTCACTGCACAATGGTGCTAGACGAGTTTTGAAAGCAAACACGTTTTCTGTTACTAAAACATGGATTGGGACGTTTTTAGGATTAATATATTTATCTCCCAGCTTCTTCCTTTTTTAAGTAAATTGGTCTCGTTGGTGTTCTTTAATTGGCCCTTAGGGATGACATTAGATGTGCATTAGTATTAAATGTAGAACGTGTCAACCTAAAAAAAAAAAAGCTTTCATCTTGGTTGTGTACATGATAAAAGAGGAAGAACTGAATATTCCTTAAACCTTAGGTAGCTGCGTAGTTGTGCAACTACCTGTAAAGTTATATTCGAAAGTCACTAATGGCAGCAAAGAAAAAAACACACACACACACACACCTTTTTAAGACTAACTAAAGAAAAAAGTGTATAATTTTGTTGACTTATTTTGAAGTTGTTTTTGAAGATGTGTTAATGCCGTGTGTGTGTGTGTTGTCAGTGTCACCAAAGGTGCAGATCTACAGTCGCAACCCGGGGCTGTACGGGAAAACAAATGTCCTCATCTGCCACGTCAGCGAATTTCACCCACCAGAGATCAAAATTGATTTGCTGAAGAATGAACAGGAAATAGCTGACGTCAAGCAGACTGACCTGGCCTTTGAGGCGAACTGGCACTACCACCTCACCAAGCACGCAAATTTCACTCCAGCGGCTGGAGAGCGCTACATTTGCAGAGTGACACATGTGGGAAAGACAACATTCCATGAATGGGGTACTGCTTTTAATTATTTGCACTTTATTGATCAAGTTGTTTGGGACCCGAATGAGAAAGAGGACCTTGTGGAAACTCGGTTGAAATATATTGTTTTCCACTATGCTTTAGGCTACTAGCTAATTGGTGATATACAATATACATTCATTTTGAAAATGATTGTCTGGAAAGTTATTCATAAACTAACATAATGGATTTCTTTCTTTTTTTTTTTTTTTTTTTGTCTTATTGCAGAAGCTGATGTGTAAGATGTACACACCGTTACTCTAGGTATGTACCACGATAAAGTTTCTGTGCATTCATAATCCTGTTTTTCCATGAGTTAGTTTTTGCAAAAAAAAAATCATGGAACTTGACACGTTTGTTTTTTGTTTTTTTCCCCCTCTTCTGTGTAATCCACAGGTGTCTTCTGCTTATAAAGGATGAAGTTTGGAGTTGCCTATAATGCTGAATATGTGAATTTTCGCTCTCACAGAAAGTAAACAAGAACACAAATTGGAACTTAAAAGTGTTTTTGAGATTCCTGAATAGAGTAAGGTAAAATGACACCTAAGATTAAAAGCAGAATAACTTTTGTACGTTTCGTTTTCCTTATGTTGCCTTTAAATTATTGTCTTGGATCTGGATATTTCAAACTCGTCTTACTTTGAGTCAGAATGGCAGCCATATGAACTGCAAGTCAGACTAAATCTAAAAAATACTAAACAATCAAAATAACATTTACATTTTGTTATTTACTATATTAATCACATGCGGTGTGATGGTGTGAGGTTAGAGCAGGCTAAGTCTGCATTTTATCTTAACTTTTATGTTTTATCTATAAAGCTTCAAAGGTGATTAAAGAAAAATTCTTTTGGGATGCAATAACTTTGAAATGATGTAAAAGTGCCTATTTCACTGGATTTTTGTATATATGATTTAAACATAAAATAAAATTGGCTAACATACATTTCTCTGCTTCCTTTCATTTTAAAATGGTTAACCTGAAAATGTCTACAGTCGTTGGATGACTGAACGCACTCTCCTGTTGCACTCAAGGGTTTCATGGGTTATGGGTCATAATTTTTTTTATTTTTTTTATTTTTTTCTGTTTTGTGTTTTACTGACTAAATCAGATAAATTGTTGAAAACCCCATTCAGAGTCAAATTATAAGCACACCAGCCAGTCTGTGGGGAAACGGGCCTCTTTCTAACCTGGGAATGTTGGATTCTGGGAAAGAAACTTCCTGAGGACAAAGAACTGTTCTCGTTGAGCTACAGCGCCCCTAGTGGCAAGAGAGAGACTGCAGCCTTACATTTAGAAGTAGTGTGGTCTAAAGATGGTCCTATTATCCCTGATGTTGGAAATATAGACACGCTTGATATTTGAGATGCTCGCTCACTGAGGAAGGTGGAGCAGATCTGCCAGTTGGAGGTATTTAATAGGGCTGTTGAAGTAAGGAAGGATTCATTTTTGTACTTTATATGTACTTAATTTGGTATTTTTTTTAAATGACAAATTGTTGAGGCTATAATAAGAAAAAAAGAAGCAAAAATTACAAGCATAAAGTTATAAAATTAGGAGAATACAGTCGTAGTATCCCGAGAATAAAGTCAAACCTGAAGTAAATCGTTGCTGTATTTAAAACGTTTTCAGCAACTGCTGCAACCGCATAGCATAGAGGGATAAGAGGAAGCAGGAAAACCTTGTATGATTAAAAACTGCACTTCTAATGAAGAAAGCGTTTCTGCGGTTTCTGAAAATCATAATATTTACACTGAGGTTTATTTCTGTAAAATAAATCCCAGAAACATGGGATATGTTGACATAATACATTTTAATACATTGGATTCAAATGTGTCATTTAAAGAAAAATCAATATTATTGGTGAAAATGTATTAAGAACAAACCAAATAACTCAAATTCAGTTCTTAACCTTGAAACAGCATGTTTAATTGACATCTTTCTGCAAATACGTAGATGGTGACGCTTGTGTGCAGGAGGGGGGGCGAAGCTCAAAACTCCCTGTTGACAAGCAGAAACTGTAGTAACACGACTCGCAAAAAAACAACATAAATGCAATAGTGAAAGATTAGATACACATCAATAAGGTGATTACCAGAGTGGAGAGCAGAACCAAGAGTATGAACCTACATAACCTCAAAGAAACTTGTACATTGTAATGAACTGGATCATAACTGAGCTGAAAATAAAAGAATACAAATTGTTAAGATTTTCTGTCTTAATATCACAAGTCGTCGCCTGAAACAAAATTGACATGGGTTTCTTCTTTTTCTTCTTCTTCTGTGCATATTATCGACTCTTTACTATTTTTAATCTGTAAAAGTGGAAAGGTTGAAACTGATTTCTGTAATTGAATTCCCAACTTTGGAATCCTTAGGCATTCAGTCATATGACGAATCTGCTGCGCCGCTCAGCGTTTTCATACCTGTAGCCGTGGTACGGCTGCCATCTTTCTTCTCCTCCAGCAAACGATAGCCCTGCGAAACAAATTATGGAGAATAAATCAGATGTAAAACCGTAGGAATCACATGAACTTCTCAGACCTGCTGCAAACATATATAAAAACTGCGACAAAAATTGCTGACCACACACTCACCAAATACAGACACCAACACCGATGATTGTAATGATCCCAGTGCAAATTTCCACCCAGCGTTCAGATTGATGTGACGAAACTTCCATGAAACAAACAACATGTAGAACTTAAGGTCCTCCTTTAAAGATGTAAAATGAAATCATTCAGTGTTGTTAGTAATTTACCTTCAAAACTCAGAAAGATCCTTGATGATGTCTCATTCCCCAGATGATTTGTAGCCTCATAGTAAAACTCTCCTTCTTTAGTGAAATTGAAGCTGTAAATCGGCCCCACAGACACATTAATGTCTCCATGTTCACTGATCCAGAACCAGGTGAATGTGGGTGGAGGTTTGGCTCTGCTGGAGCAGCTCAGCTCCACCCAGCTACCTGCTGACACCAAACCTGATGGACTGATGGATGCTGAGGTGTCTTTAGGAGCATCTGAGGAAAATGAGACACATGAACTTTATTGATCAGAAACAGCTGAACCATGACCTGCTGTCAGGATCACTTACATGAAACACTGAGAGTCACTTCTGTCTCTGCTGTCTTGTTTCCTCCAATCACAGGATATCTGGCAGAACAGCTGATGTTGTATCCATCATGTGTGTCTGACAGAGTGATGTTCTCCTGGATTTTAGTTGTAAAGGTTCCATCTGTGTTTTTCTCTGTGTGTCTGAGAGAGTCTTGTTGGAGATTCAAGGTGAGTTGAGGAGGTGAGTTTGGACAGGGAGTGAAAGCTGAGCAGGTTACAGTGACAGACTGATGCTCCTTCAGGTCAGAGGGAACATTAATGCTGGGACTCCAAGGAGAATCTGAGGTTTCAAATGTTAAATAGTAAACGTATTAAAATCAATGAACATATATGCCTTGAACAAGTGTTTTTTTTTTTTTTTTTTTTTTTTTTTCACATTACTGAAAAGACGACATTCTGGAAACAAGCAAATAAACAGATTTTATTTGCTTTACAACTGAGTCAAAGTATCAGTTGTAAAGTTGAAGGAATGCAAGTGTGGCACAAACAAAACTGTCCTGTGGGATGGTGTGTATTCAGCAGGAATGGAGACGCTGGTCAGGGTTGATGTGAAGATGGACAGTCCTGGAAGAAAGCCCGGTTGGAGGCTGCCAAAAGGTTTGAGACTTGTTGTCCCGCAGAATTACAACACCGTCCCCACAGAGTTCCAGATGTTTATTAGAATATTTAAAAAAAACTGTCATTTTCCTTGAAAAAATAGGGACTGCTGTATTTTGGTCTAGATTCTAACATAGAAATCTAGTACGAAAACATTGATGCTTGTTGCTGAAACAGATTAAAAGTTGTAAATACGTTTTCGCAAGACACACGATAAAAACATTTGGAATGAAGTGTTTTGGACAACAGACAAGCAAGAAAAGAATCTGTGTCACACTGGAGGCAATAAGGGTGTGCTGGACGTCACAAAGTGGACACCACATAAAATATTAGGTTCCATCTGAATGAACTTTTTAAATATTTGATTAATTTAATGAATGTAGTGATGCGCTTTAACATTCTTCCTCATTTTAATATCATTCATCAAATAACAGAAAACTGCCTTACCTTTTATTTTTATTCGAAGAGCATCACAAATAGCCGAAGCCTTAAATTGGCCGTCTTCGATTCTAAAGTAATATATGTCTGCATGTCTTTGGTTTATGTCTGAAAACAAAGTGATGCAGTTTTTCTCCTTCAGATCGTCAGTTATAGTCGACGATTGTTCCCTCACTGCTGTTGAAAATCACGTTCCGTGGAAATTTCAAGAAACTTGGGTCATTCTTCATCCAAACTCCGGCAGGTTTTCATCTGGGAAGGCTGCCTTCATTTTTAGCTGTGAAGTTACAGGGAATGTGTAGACAGAATCCGTTCAGAGCCTCCATCGGCGTCGGTGCAGTAATGAACAGGCCCACATTATCACATGCAACCACAGAGCCTGCAAGACCAGGGGCCACAATCATTGTTAAACTGGTTAAACTGTGTTTGCATTGTAAACAAATCTGGCACGGCTTTTTGCTGCCCTGTAAGTTGACTGTAAATTGTTGGACAACCAGAGAACGGATTACATCTCCACACAAGGCTTGCTTTTCTTCACTTAAGATCTTTTATAGATGCACTTTTGTAACGGAACTACAACAGGAGAGAAAAATACATTACTAGCTTTCACACATGTGCTCAAAAATTATGTATACATAACATTTTATAAACATAAAAAAAACCAACCAAACAAACTGCAACACATGCCCAAGTGTCTTCCAAACTACGACTGGGCGTTTATCGTCTCATTTATCAAAATAGATTTCTTATCATGATAAGATTTTGTTTTATTGTGTTAATTAGAAAGATCAATTCTAATAAAGGACGCCCCAAAGCTCCCAATGTCGTCGGGATTGTTAGTTTTTATTGTTTGCTCAATAAAGGTGCATCAATAAATACCAATAAATTTGAAAATATGATTAAATACAGTCACTGTGTGCAGCTTAGTGATACAAGTCACACTTTTTTATGCGACTGGTGTCTTAAAGTAGCGCATTGCAAATGATTTGTTTTTTCTATGAATGCTGTGCCATGCAGTTACAGCCATATAGTTACCTAAAAAAGTAATAAGTAGTTCTTATTGCCGCTTTTATCACAATGACACCACAATATTTTAGAGAGAGAGAGAGCGAGAAATACATGACAAAGATAGTTTGCTGCTCTGTTATGTTTCCTCCAAATGCAATAAAACATAGATTGTTTGTAGTACAGATAGCACACTCTGATCAAATTTCAAACCACAACAATTTTTAAAATTCTTGGCATAAATTTAGACATACAGTTTGGTAACAATGAACATGACTACCAGCTTACTCAATAATAAACCTGAATAAAGGACGGAGGAGTTCAGCAGAAGTGATGGCCGTCAACTGGATTCCACTCTTCAGATGTTCTTGTGTAAATTTAGACAGACTCACCGTCTCTTCACCGTTAAAAACAGGAAGTTGAGAAATCTGCATCTTTCGGTGAAAACACCTCAACAGCGTTTTTTCAAGTTATTCGCCCTGAACACATTTTACGACATCCGATGTTTGCTTTCTTTGTGAAGTGAATCAGGAATATTTGGTCTTCATTGGAACACGGGGCCATTTCTTTTGTCTGCTCTTCAAAATGAAAATGCAAGTGAACATAAAACAAGTTTCCAGCACCAAGTGCAACAATAAAGATAGGCTCTTTGAAAAATCATCATATTTATTGTAATCTTGACAACATGTTAAGAATGCTAATGTTTACTTTTCCTCAAACATAACACTATAGAGTCCTAGCTCTGCACTACAGTGTATCCTCATAAAGTTCTTTGTTTGCGCATTTTAATCCCCATTTAACATCTGTTGTCTTTGTGAGCCTTAATTTTCCACCATCAAATGAAGACAAACGCAACTCTCAAAGTTACAAATTTATTTTGGAGCTACAAAATAAACCTGGACTACAAAACACATCATGGATTTATTTTTTTCCTTGCAAGGTGGTGGTGGTTTGAAGGATCAAGTCTCCGTTCTACGTCATTCACTCTCACTCAAAAAATAAATTTCTGGTAAAGTTGAAACAGACATTGGTAGACTTCCTACAGCATCAGGATGGTGCCTAATACTTTTCTACATACACGTTTTGTCAATAAGCTCTCTGGGAAAAAGGGAAGTTTTGCAATTTGAGAACGAAGACTGACAGATGATTGAAGAAAACATTTCCCACAAGATAGGATCTTGTCAGTCCTATTTTCACTTCTTGCCTATTTAAAATGAGAGCAGAAACACGAGTGACCAACTTCCTTCATTTTAATTTTAATATGAAACCACACAAACCCCGTACGTTTGAGGCAGACACGAACGGCATTCAGTTTCAAGCTCGTGTTTGGAGGTAAAGTAGCGAGATATCACCTACCATACTGAAAGCCAGGCTTAAAACCCACAACAGCAAACGTTTCTGTTATTTCTTTGTGTGTGTAATTTCTCTTAGCTTAAAGTTGCCTTCCTTCCTCTGCTTGGATCACAGCTTTATTTGGAAATGCTTCAACGATTCATTCGGTTTTTGTGTCTCACATCTAATTCAGATTCCTGCCACTAGATTTTAGTTTTCTAACAAGTTTCCCGACACTATTTACCAGTTCCCTTTTTCTGATGCTTTTTCCTCTAGCATGAAGGCCAAGTAGAAAATAGCATAAAAGTGTACTTGTACTTTTGTAACTGTATTGCATGTTTTTCTACAGTTAAGCTAATAAATCAAAACCTTCTATGATATTTATTACGTTCAACATTTATGTCAATTCCTTTTGTACCTTCGTCTAATTTGATTGGTTTTGTTCCATAACAGATGCTTAGCTACAGGTTTAAGAAAAACGAATCGGTGCATGCGAAGCTAAATACTATCCCGGACTAATAAAACTGATCTAAAATCAGACAATCAACTTATTTCACAACAAATCTAAAATCTAATATTTCCAGCATTAAATAATGACAGTCTAAGCCTCCAGGTATCGTACCAATATCCTACTTGCATCTCTTAAGCAATACGTTTTCTTGTTTATTAATTGAAGTGAAAATCTGTTTGCAGCATAAATCAATTATGCCTCATTCGTGACCGGTTTATTCATCAGCACATGATCTGTGATTATGTAATCTTTGCAAGTATGGAGTCACTTTTTCCCTTCAAAACCATAGTTGTCCATTTTAGAGCAAGTGTTTCCTTCTTCGCAGGTGTTTCTCTGAAAGGTGCTCTGGGTGAAAGAGCGCCTGGAGTCAGAAGTGGAACTGCATGACATGATGGGAAAATTGACATAGATTCCGTAAAAAGACCAAACGAGGCGTTTGGACGCGATGACGTTTCATTTTGAGGAGAAAAGGAAAGAAGAAGGCACGGAGATGGAAGCATGTGGTTGCTTCGCTGCAGGAAGGACTGGTGCGCTTCAAAAAAAAAAAAAAGAAAGAAAGAAAAGGAGATGGCTTCATGAGAAAGGAACAATTTGTGGAAATATTGAAGCAACATCTCAAGACATCCACCAGGAAGTTAAACCCTGGGCATAAATGTGTCGTCTACCTGGACAATAAACATAAGCGTAAGTCTAAATCGGTTAACAGTCGATGCTTTTGAGGCCCCTCACAATAGTTTGCTTTTCACAAATAGCAAAACATTGTGAATAATTTGTGGAAGGAAACCCAAAACATACAGCTTTAAAATGAAAACAAACGTTGGTGTTTGAACAGTTCAGAGAAAGAGTCAAAACATCTGCAATGTTTCACTAGGTGAAATGTGGGTTGACTGGTTTCGTCTTCACCTGAGCGTAGAGGCCGTCCACAGATTCGGTCCCGTTTCCAGCTCTGCACACTTTCACTTCTGAGTACATAACGCTCTGGTGATCCGTCTCGTCTCGGGCTCTTTTAAGAGACGGCCTCATCGCAGAGAAGTCGATGTCTCCATAATGGATGTCCTGGTTTTCTGCGGCGCTGGTCGACTCTTTGAAACCCGAATTCTGGAGAAAATAAAAAAAAAAAAAAAGAGAACAAAACGCAGCCGTTGATTCATCTGAATTCGCTTTTCCATTTTTTCCTCCTCTTAGGGTGTAACAGACATACAGTCAAAAACAATATATTATTTTAGCATACAGAAAACGAAAATATAGATGTTTACCAATAACTTGGAAGACAAACATAAAAACTTGTGGTTTTCTGACAGGATGTTTGTATTTTCTCACCTCAGACTGACGAAAAGCTGAATGTTTAAACTTCAAGCGCCTAGAAAAAAACAGAAGGAGTGTTGACTCAGCATTTCCAAAGTAAATCCATCACAAAGACCTCATTTCGGATTTCTTCTAAGTGACTTTTTCCAAGTCACGCAGTTGGATTACACAGCTTATGCTTACCAAAGGATGCAAGCTCCACAGATCACAATGATGATCGCAGTAAATCCCCCAGCAGCAGCTCCCCATAGTGCGTTTGTTTTCGTCCCTAGAATAACAAAAACAGCAGCGAAAGTTAAATGAGATTTCGCAATCAATGTTTCTAGAAATCAGAGAATGGATCCTACACTGAAGGCCTGCATAAACAATGAAAAAAAAACCTTTCAAATTCTGGAGATTTATAAAAAAATCTCCAGCTCTTCCTGTCTTGTTTTCAATTTGGTTTGAAGTTTGTTTTCATTTGTAGCCAATAAATGAACTGCACAAACCCAAAATATTATTTATTTACAGTATAAATATTTCTTCCGCTACTATTTATGAAAATATGTGGAGGCATTTGGATATTAAGAACATACGTAACATAAGTAAAGGCTTAGTTTTGGAGCACATTAACATCCTATATCAATATAATTAACATAAAGAAATTACCTTGGTCTTTTAAACGACTCCGTGTAGATGTCTGACTTCCCAGAATATTTTTTGCCTCACAGTAATAACTTCCCAAATCTGTCATGTTGGTCACCTGGAGTTTGTAAATCGGCCCCAGAGATACATTAATGTCTCCATGTTTGCTGATCCTGAACCAGGTGAATGTGGGTGGAGGTTTGGCTCTGCTGGAGCAGCTCAGCTCCACCCAGCTACCTGCTGACACCAAACCTGATGGACTGATGGATGCTGAGGTGTTTCTAGGAGCATCTGAGGAAAATGAGACACATGAACTTTATTGATCAGAAACAGCTGAACCACGACCTGCTGTCAGGATCACTTACATGAAACACTGAGAGTCACTTCTGTCTCTGCTGTCTTGTTTCCTCCAATCACAGGATATCTGGCAGAACAGCTGATGTTGTATCCATCATGTGAGTCTGACAGAGTGATGGTCTCCTGGATTTTAGTTGTAAAGGTTCCATCTGTGTTTTTCTCTGTGTGTCTGAGAGAGTCTTGTTGGAGATTCCAGGTGAGTTGAGGAGGTGAGTTTGGACAGGGAGTGAAAGCTGAGCAGGTTACAGTGACAGACTGATGCTCCTTCAGGTCAGAGGGAACATTAATGCTGGGACTCCAAGGAGAATCTGGGGTTTCAAATCAAATAAACATGCCAAAGTATGTTTATTTAATCAATTTCTGGTGATTTTCACTTTGTAGCACTGAGCATTTCCTCTCTTTCTCAATCACTCAGTCTAAATAAATCTCAAAGTCCCACTTTTAACCTAATTGCTCAGAATCTTATAAAACTGTGACACAGTCATCGGTCTGCAAACAAAATGTAAAATAAACATGTACTGGACTGATGTATATCTAAAATAAAAATCACAACTGGCATGAAGCTCACATTTTGTTCAATAATTCAAAATTTCTCACCTCTGACTGTTAAGGGAAATCCACTGCAGGAAGCTGTTGCCCGAAACTGCGTATTTTCAATTCTGAAGAAGTATGTGTCTCTATGTTCCCTCGTTACGTTTTGAAACACAGTTGTGCAGTTTTGTCTCTCCAGGTCTCCCGCAATTTCCAGTGGATACATGTTTATCGACCCACTGCTGTTGAAAATCACATTTGCAGAGGAGTCTTTAAATCTAGAATCTGACTTGATCCACACCCCAAAGTTTTTGCCCCTGAAGTTGCCCCTTCCTTCAGCAGAAAAGTTGCATGGGACTAGTAGGCACGACCCACTCAGTGCTTCCAGGTTTTCTGGCGTCGTGATGAACAGGACTGCTTTCTTACCAGGCCCACATTCATCCAGAGTGCCTGGAAACGCATCGTCAGCAAGATGCACAAATATAACGTTTTAGGCATATGGAAACATACTTGGCATTCCTTTTTCCTAATGTGCTGCTCAGTGATAATTGTTGAAAAGCTTACCCGAGACAAACTGAACAGTTAGTAAGGAACAGATGATTGCCAAACTGAAACACATCTGGGAAGCTGCTGATTTGGAAACAAACAGAAACAGAGAATTGACTAGAGTTAAATAGTTTTCCTTCTTTATGCCAACAATAATTCAGTATTGTCCAATTATATTAACCGCAATGAAAAATGTTTTTTTTTTTTTTTTTAAATACAGGCACATCCAAAAATGAACGTTTAATTAATAAAAAAAAGTTAATAGAAAAGTTTTTCTTACCAGAGCAACACACAAGAAGTCCTTTCTTTATGCGGTGACTTGATTTAAATGTTAGCTGTGTTTTATAGGACTTCATTTCTTGATGCTGGTAGCAAAAGAGGAAGCTTCTTTAAGGAATGACTCATTTAAATGGTTGCACTGTTGCAAACCATCACATGATGCCTCTTGGTAAAATGTTATTTTGCTCAATATCCTGCCAGAAAGAACATCCAGCGTTCAATGACTGGTGTCAGAGCTCCGGCCCGCCCCTCCGGCTTTATGCAGCATCCGACTCGTTAAAGCAACACCCTGAAGTTTCCTTTTTTTCATATTTGATCATATCACAAATGAAACCCTTCATTTTGTTTTTTAAATAAGGATTTAACATAAAGATGATGAGAAATTAGCATTTTTCACAAATGTTTTGCAAATAAAATCCAAGTAAGGGTGACTTTCATTCAGTCGATTCCGTCCGACTCAATGCTTTACAGGTAAAACTACATTTTGCTGTAATTTTAACAAAGTATTTTTTGGGTTCGTCTTTAGAAAGTCCGACTGTCGATGGGATACTTTAATTTTTATGCCTCACCCCAGATTCTCCGGATTTAGAATTTAGAACTTTGACTGGGCCATTCTTCAGCAGATTTTCAGGCTCACTTGGCTTCCCATCAGCTTCTGTGTCACTGCTGAAGAAAATCTCCACATATCTGTGGTTTCCTCACAGTGACTAAATATTTCTAAAGAGACTCCTTTCAGACTCACTTTCCCATTAAACGGCCAAAGTATTCAGTATAATTCCTCTAATTCAGACTCATGTTCTGCAGACAACGATCCAATCCAATCATCTTGTTTCCACATCCACAGATCTTATTTATATCCTTCCCCTTTTATCTTGTTAGTTTCTTGATGGAAACATGACAGAGGAATTTGTTATATACCAATTCTGGCTTCATCTCACCAGAGCATCTTCTTCCACGTGCATCTCCACACTTTTCTTCTGGTGATGCTCGCCACGCTTCCTTTGATGCGCTAATACTAACAGTGGTCGTTTCAGCAAATTGTTGCTCCTGAGCTCTGGCTCTCTGCAGCTCCTCAACAGTTTGGTTAGTTTGAAGCTACCAGGTCATTGAACGATGCTGAATAAGAAGGTCAAAGGTCGGGATACAGTTTTACAACAAACAACAGAGGCCTTCACAGAACAGTCGGCTTTTTCTAGGAAAATTAAATTGCAGGCAAAATGTACAACGTGATTGACTTCTGAAGGCAACAAGTTGCATTATGATTCTCAAAGCTGGTCGTATTTTCAAAAACATTTTCAGTTCAAATAATATTGATGCGAGTCCATGTGAACTGAGGACTCCCTGCACAGTCATTTCCTTCGACTACTTCTGTAAATGAGGCAAAAAATATGATGAGGATGAATCAGCAATTTTCAGTTCCATTTATTTTTAGGAAATCAGTCCACAGTGAGCTTCCAAGCTATCAGCCGATTTTTTAAGTGTTAATAAAAATGAATCAAGTCAGGCGACAGGTTTCACTACAATGTAAGATTTTTATTTCTAGCATGTCACTAAACCCATTCAGCACCTTAAAAGGCAGCCAGCTTGGATGATGGTTGGCCATAAACAAAAAATACTGATATGAAATAATGATTTAACTAAAGCTCCTTCTGAGCAGCATTTTCCTCATGAAAAAATGAATAGTTCTCATCTAATATGTTGTATACATAGCAGTAACATCAACAGTGATCAGTTCAGTCTATTTGCCCTTCTTAAATTTGCCTGGAGTTGCTCCAGTTTTCTGTTTCTTCTTTGCAGAGCCCTTGGTCTCCGGTTCCTAACAAAACAGAAATAAAACAAGAAATGCTTATTATTTTTCAAGTTGATTAGTATGTAAAACAAAATGTAAACATGAAGAACCACAAATAATGTCCATTTAAAAATAATATTTGAAATGACCATTGGGTTAGCGGGCCGCTGAAGTCTGCATACCTTCCTTTTTGAGGAGAGTGAACCAGTGACGGAAAAGAAAGAGTCCAGTCTTCCCTGTGTGCTACCTTGTCTGCTCTTCATTATCTTTTTACAGCCGTTACGGATCCTGTCCTCGCTGAAAACACACAAAAATCACTCAGAATTTAAGATTAATACTGCAGTATGCAGGTAATCAGGGAGAAATAAGACCATTTTAACTGGCTTAAGTGACAAAAATGGCTAAAAGGAATGTAAAGCAACTGCATTTAAAACGGCCAACAGCGGAGACTAGTGGATGAATGAGGTAAAAGCAGTTCATCTAGCAAACACCACAATAGCCAATCACTCCAGCGTCATATGAGAAATGCAAGCAAAAAATAAAATAATAATAATAAAAAACAGAGTCTCCACTCAGCTCACCTGAATTGTTTCTCATTGCACATGAATTGGATCAGAGCCTCCTCATCAGGCTCCCTCCACTTCAGGTCCACTGTGGAGGAGTCCACCACCTCTGGCTTCAAAAACAAATTCCTCGCTTCTTTGTACAGCCAGTCCTCTGGGGCCGGATGCTTCTGCAAAAAGGTGGACAAAATGCACACGAAAACATAAAATCACATCCACTGCCTGGTTCGACCGCAATTAATGTATTTATTGTCTCGTAAAAAGATGGATGGGGTGACCCAAAACACCCCATGAAGCTGAAAGATGAGGGAGCTGAAAGTCCAGACATTATTCAAAATACATCAATTTTTGAAATATTTGACGACATAAATGTTTCCACTGACTCAACTGACTTTGTGAATGGTTAGATAAATGTGTAGTGGGAAATCAAGTAAACATGTTTCTATAAAAGTTCTTTCAAACAGCTATTTATAAAAGTAAAATGAAACATGGAGAAATTGTGGAAAGCATCTGTTCAGTACCTACAGACTAATCTCCATTCTGAGTTTTACAAGAGTTCAGAAAAGGTATTTTTCATTCAAAATGCATTCAAATAAAAAGTTCAAAAAAACTGAACATCTGCAAGACACATTTTGTCTCATTTCTTTGGTAATCTTTATGCAACCTTGTTGATGTTTTTAAAAAAATACAATAAAAAACATTTCTGTAAGTGCTGCAACTTAGCATGCATCACTTCTAGAAGTGTGCAGGTGTTTCTCACATTTTCTGGTCGTAAAGTTTTGCTTGCTTCCACTTGTTCCACACGTAACACAAAAAGGATCTCAGTAAGACAAAAAAATGATTTGACTCACATTTGTATCAATGTTCTCCAGGATTTCCTCTATTGAGCCGTGTTGCCGCATCAGGTCGATGGCTCGCTTGGGACCGATTCCTTTGATGGTGCCGCAGTAGTCACAACCCAGCAGAATACAAAGGTCTATGAACTGGAAGAAGTTAAGACTGATAGTTGAGTTCTGTGCTGCACAGACAATAAGCATTTAGCATTTTGCAGTCAGATGTAGGGAACAGTAACAACCCACCTGTTCACTGGTCAGACCGATGTCCTGCAGGATGCGATTAAAGTGAAATTCCTGAACAGGAAGTTTCCTGCAGCAAAAAAAAAAGGCATTTATAAATTAAATGTATAAGCACTCAACATAAAAAGAAGGCTCATTTTTATCCTTATAAAATTACTAAGAAGGGACAGAAATAAATAAAGGTGTGTACTTTGCTTCACTGGCGGTGAGGTGTCTTAGCAGGACATTCGTCCCAAAGGTCAGTCCGTCCATATCCTCCGTTGCTGTTGCAAAGACCTTCCCTTCTTTAACCAGAGCAGCACAGCTGGCTTCAGCCTCACACGGAGCCTAAAAAACAAACAAACAAACAAAATCACATAGTACATTATTTATGCATATTTATTTATTTCTCCAGTAGCAACTGATTTTAAAAAAATATATTCAAATACTGTAAATCTGTAAATTCACAGTAGAGCCAAGTTACACACAAAAAAAATCTTCCAATTCTTTTCAATTTTTAAAAGTAAGGTCAGAAGTAGAGAAGTAAAGCAGCTCTTAATGGTACCTCGATATAAGGCACTCCCATCAAGGTCAGTAGCTTCTTGCAGTCGTCGTTATGCTGCTTGGTGACTTTCACGAGTCGCTTGGAGAACTTGTCGATATTCTCTTGTTCACCTGGTTTGAGAAAATTTAAAAATAATAATAAGCTTTGGGGGGAAAAAAACCAGGACTCATATTCAGTATTCTTTTAATTTTTACATTAGTGAGGGGAAAAGAAAGGATGCAAAGTTTTGTTACTAAAATAACAATTTTTTTTAAAAATTACCCAATTCCTGAGCTTTGGCAAGCATTTTCTCAGCTTCTGCTCTCCTCTCCCCTCTCTTCTCCAGCTAAACAAAGAAAACATTGATAGAAAATGAAGACGATATTAATACTAAGTCTAAGCATTGGACTGTCACTTGCACAAAGTGACAGTTATGCCATGGTTTTAAAAACTCATGGTTCAAACTCAGCTGATGCACTCTGTGACCTCTTATCAGCCCGTGCCCGACAGAGTCTATACAAACCTCAGCTGACTTGAGCTGTGGAGGTTTCCCATCAAACACATACACCGGCTTGATCCCGTTCTCCAACATGCGGATTGTGCGGTAGAACATTCCCATCAAGTGGCTAGAAAAAGGGAAAGTCACAAACCTCTTTACTTCATGCAATGGGGGTAGGCTACTGAAGAAAAAAAAACAGTGTATCCAATGCATACTGCAAATATGGTTGGAAATCAAATCAGTTATGCAGAACCTTGTTGTCTCTCCGTCTTCACTCTGCAGAACGTTCCCTTCCTGTCGGACAGCAATCAGGAACTGGTAGATGCACATGGAGGCATCGATAGCAATTTTCCTGCCTACAAAAAGCAATTGAAACATTAAGATTATTTTAGATTTAATATCACTGTAAAATAAAATAATAACAATAACACGACTGACTAAACATGTATTTGGGTTTCTTGTGACCTTACTGATTTAAATGTAGAAAAAGTAATGTGTTAGAATTACCGAAGTAGTTTTTGATGTCCTGTTCTTTGATGGCACCGGGGGCATGATCAGCTATCAGCTTGGCCAGTCCGTGAATTCCCATTGTGAGATGCTACCTGAAAAATAACGTGAACGCTCTTAGAAATGTGCAGAGACGAACAGAGGAAAGTGTGCTTACAATTACATGTCAACACTCTGCAGCGAGGGGTCCACGCCGAGTAAAAGGACAAGTTTTTATAACACAGAAACACATAAATATGCTGGACAAGTTAGCACACTTTCAGTTACTGCTAACCACCTTAAAGTTGATGTTTTACTTTGCTAACATGGAAGATTAATGTTGCTGCGAGAGAAGCTTCTGTTAATTAAAGCGCTTCAATGTGACCTATAATAATGATAGCGAACGTCTACATACTGCTCTGAGGTTGTATTTTGTTGTAAAGGTCAATTGTTTTAGTTGTTTACTCAGCCTCACCTCTTAGCCTAGTTTACCCACTTGCTACAACGTCTCGAGCGCCAGAAACCGTGACAGTTTCGCGGGAAATGAATAGGGAGGCATTACTAGTCAGAACGTCGAGCATTTCAGCGTCACCGACTCACGCAGACGTGCGGATCATTAGTCCTGGTGCGATTATTCTGGTCTGAGCTGCGACACGGAAGTCCAAGAGGGACATCGGATTGGTTCATTGAGGGCTGAAGGAAATCCGGTCCATACAGAAGACAGTGAATACGTTGTGCTATCAGCTCCAAACGCTTTAATGCCACTTTTGCTGTTTTTTTCATGTGGGAAACAGAAGTGATAATGATTTAAGAGAAGGGAAACCATTACAGCTGCTAAAATAACGATAACATTACAGGCGTGTACTTCGCGTTTCTCCGCCCTTCCCGGAAAACTGAAGCGAGTCGTCATTATTTTTATTTCTTTAGGTGACGTGTAGTCGGAGCCCGTTTTCTTCTCCTACTTCTGTCAGTAAAAGTACTGAGTGTACAGAGACGAGCGGAGGGGATCGTTTTTAGCGCACCTCATCCAGGATGTCCCCGGTGTTCGGCTGCAGCGTTCGGGCTTCTCGGTGAGCGCTAATCGGAGCCGAGCGGACCGTTCGGGGCCTGGAGTCCGAGGAATCCGGCGACCAGACTGGTTCAGTTGGTTCTGCAGCATCGGGACGGAGGTGTCAGGACGGTGAGACTCGCAGGTCACAGTTGAGCAACTTCAAGAGATTTTCAATCATTGTGAATCATGTCAGCTTTTTAAAACGTCTAGGTAAATGGAAAGGAGGGGGAAAAAAAAAACAAAAACAACTCATCGAGGTGAAGTTTCTTTAAAGCTACTTAGCAGATTTTCTGTGAAGTCGACCAAACCCACTTTAGTTACAGTTTTTCACCGACAGAACACGTTGTCGAATTTGTCTTATTTACTTTTTTCTGTCATTTTCTGTTTTAATTAACATAACAACCTAACCTTGCAAAGACACGATTCCACTCACACATTCCTCCAGTGACGTCACATGAGGCATCCACTGACTGACTGGTTCTTTCAAGTACTTCCATTGATATTTTGGAGGGTTTTATCTTTATTTGCATGTTTTCCCCCTTCAAAGAGATGATTTCCTCTTTGAAAACAACAACAACAAAAACCCATGAAGGTGCTGTACTTCTTTAAAAACCATGAAGAAGTACAGCATCACTTGCCGCTTTCACAGACAATGATTACAAGGACAGTCAGATTTATAATTAATCCATCCTAGCTGTTGGGCACGCCATGTATGCACCTGTCATTGTAGTGCTAAAAATGGTAGTGTTTGTTACTGATAGCATGTTGCTGTACTGGTTGCTAACCTTATTATTAAAGAAGATACCAGCTAAAAACCTTTATTGACCAAAATTTGTCAAGAATCCAGTCAAAGAGAAAATTCCAACAGGTAGTAGAAACAGATTTGCACTGTCAGTGTCATCTTTTGCTTTCGCTTCCACCACTGTACCGATCACAGGAGGTTGTCATTGTCAAATTGGCTCAGACAAGAAGAAATCTAAGAATCTGCATGTAAAGTTGTCACAATTCCACAGCCAGACGATCAGCTTGAAACCTGCACAGCTTGTGTTGCAATCAACCTGAATAAACAGCTGAGACTCGTGTGGAAATGCAATGAAACCCAAGCCAGTTTGCGGATGGTGGAAGACCTCTGTGATAAAATGCTTAAGGACCAGCTTATGTATTACTCACAATATAATCCAATATCAGTGCATTTGTCTGCATTTAGTTTTTACAACATGATCTCTAAAATGGACCTTTTAGGAGTGCATGCAAACAGGATTACGGAGATGCAAATCATCAGATGTGAATTTTTACTTTCACTGCACCTGTCATCAGTCACACAAGGCATCCATGTTTATTGAAATCAGGATTTGCCAAGCAAGCTTTTCCTTTCCCAGTCAAATTTCTAACTTTAGCATCTTTTTATGAAAATTGGAAATGTCTTCTTTTGAGTAAAAAAGGAACCAAAGGATGGCACTCTTGCTAAAAGTTTTATTTTAATGTCATGTTTGCTGTTTTTTTTTTTTTTTTTTTTTTTTTTATAACATCACAAACAGGCTGTAAAGATTCCAGGACTTGTGCAGTAGTTTTTAAAAATGTTGGTAGTTGGAAACTTGGGTTTGTACTAAGTTGATAAAATCAAATAATAATAATAATAAACAGTTCTCTCATGTTTCCATCCCAAACACCTTCATATGCTCTCAAATTCTTCCAAAGATCTTAAATAGACTGAGACAGAAGTTACTGTCATAAAATTCTTCTTTGCCATTAAGTCCAAAGAGGAATCACTTCACGTAGTGCTTTTTCAAGTCATAAAATTATATAGCTGCAATAATTATCCTTCAATCCCTTTTTCCACAGCCGACCTAACAAGCTAGTTACACCTGTCTGCTTTTCTTTTGTACTCGTAAGTAATAGTAAACGTGCACACAGTTTATTGTACAAAGAATGACATTGTAATGCAGATTTAATTCATGCATTTTGAATATAATAGTTGCAAAGCATTGCCTTTACCTTAACATGAGGTTTTCCACTTAATACTCCACTGCCAGTATACATAAAGTCCAGACTTTCATCCAGAAGACGTGTTTTTTAAGGCTGTACGAAACTGAGTCTGCGTTTCGCCCAGTGAATCTGATGAGACTGCTGGAAAACCACAACACACACACACACACACACACACACACACACACACACACACACACACACACACAGACACACAAACAGAGCAGAATCTCTCAATAAAGCAGTTCCTGTGAACTGTTAAAAAGTAATTTCCAAAGTTTCCTGCTCTGTTTATTGTTTATTATCTTAACCGATGTTAAAACCCCAAATGAGCGAAAAGGCTGGCGTAACGATAGGAACCGTGTGCTAGAAGGGAGAGATTTTCAACACAAAAAGACAAATTGTTTTGTCTCCGCTGCAGGTGTTGCACGTGGTGGAACTGGATAGCTCCCGGGCGGCTACAGGAGGACGATGGCAGTGCTCTGCTTCTTGATCCTGGGCTTGTTCTCAGGCTGGGCAGCGAGCTACAAGAAGGGAGACAATGTGACTCTTTACGTCAACAAAGTGGGCCCTTACCATAATCCTCAGGAGACGTATCACTACTACACTCTGCCTGTTTGCAGACCAGATAAGGTCAGTCCTCACCGCTGTGACACTGTAGAAATAATAGGTCCCAAGAGAAAATTACGTCAGTTTTTGACTAATATATTTATTAATTTGTAAGATGTTACTTTTCCATCAGCATGATTGTAAAAAGACTTTTTGTCCCTGTTTATAGCTCGGTTTGCTGTAAACATGGTGTCCCCACATCCTTTAAAAGTTTTAAAAAGTCCTGAGTTCATGTCTCTAAAGTTAAGGACTTAAAATGCCTTGAATTTGTTTTTAAAAAGTAAGTTAGTCTGAAATACATTTTAAATTTTGTCTCGTCTATTTTATGATTTTTTTTTTTTTTTTCAGGCAAATATTTGAGTCACTCAGGCATCTACGTTATTTGTGACTCTAGACGAGTGAGGCTACCAGTAACTCGCCGCTAACATACCCTTGCTAATGAGCTTTGCATTTATCACTAGGTGGCTGGATTAAGTTTGTGTATAAATCAGTCTTACATTTAATTTGTAATGGTCTGAAAAAAGTCTTACATTTGAGTTTTTGAAACCCTGATAGAATTGATTAAAATGTATCTTTCAAAGCTTCCATGTAAGATACTAACTCAAGTTGTTAAAAAAATATTTATGTCCTATAATGTGTCCTGTGTTCTGAGTAGATATTAAGAAAAGATTAATTTTGTCCACTTATTGTAGGTTTTCTAAAAAAGGAGGGTCAATAAGAAACTGTACGTTCTGTTTTGAGCTCATTGCTTCCTTTCACTACCCACATTGGCTTTTTGCTTGTGTACATCTCATCATAAAGCCTCTTCTTCTTCAGGTGCACCACAAGTCCCTGAGTCTGGGCGAAGTGCTGGACGGTGACAGAATGGCTGAGTCTTTGTATTTCATCCGCTTCCAAGAGAACGTGGAGAGAAAAACTCTCTGCAAGCTCACGCTGTCGGAAAAACAGGTAATATTTGAAATGACTCATTTTAAAGGAAAGCTTTTGCGCTTTTTGCTTCTAAAAACCTGTTCTGTTTTATGTGCCTCAGGTGGACGAGCTTCGCGAAGCCATCGAGGAGCTGTATTACTTTGAATTTGTCCTGGATGATATTCCAATCTGGGGCTTTGTGGGATACATTGAGGAGAGCGGCTTCCTGCCTCACAGCCACAAGGTGAAGAGAAACCGTAGATTTGGTTTTAGTGACTGCTTGTGCTGTCTGTCTGCCTCCTTACCTTTCATCTCCTCTTGTTCCCCTGTCCTCCTTCAGGTGGGCTTGTGGACTCACCTGGACTTCAACATAGAGTACAACGGCAACTCCGTGATCTTTGCCAATGTCTCAGTGAAGGACGTCAAGCCCTTTCCCTTGGAGGAGGGGGCGGGAGCAGCGGTGGGCGGAGTCGGCGTGGGCGGAGGCAGTCTGACGATCACGCACACCTACAGCGTCCGCTGGTACGAGTCCAACCTGCCTTCTGCTCGGAGAGCCGAGCGCCTTAGAGATTACTCGTTCTTCCCGAAAACGCTGGAGATCCACTGGTTGTCCATCATCAACTCGCTGGTGCTGGTGGTGCTGCTGCTGGGCTTCGTCATTATCATCCTGATGCGGGTCCTTAAAAATGATTTTGCCAGGTAAGTAAGCAAAAAGCACCTCAGTCATTCACAGTTTTGTTAAAAACCTGGTGCACATGGTTTTGGTTTTACTGTTTCTGGGGAGTTTAGCATTGAGATTTTGCACGACGTCAAGGAAAAATTGGATTATAGTGAGCATTCACTTTCTTTTCTGCTCCATGTTTGGTGTTTTTAGCGCTCTAAAAAGTGATCTGGGTGCATAAGAAGTAAATTTCCACAAACAAATGGTGGTGTGTTTTTTTTTTTATTTTATTAACTGCATATAAAGGGAGACAGAGTGCATACATCACACAACACAAACAAATGTCAGCAATTGGGGAAAATCTAAAATCTGAAAGGAAACAATCTTTTTTTCAAGAGTCCAGACCTTCTGTATGATGCTAAGCATAGAACAAGGAAATGGGTTTTACTAGCTTTGTCCTGTCAGGACTAATTTTATTTTACAAATCGATCCACAATCTTCCCGCTGAAATATGTGATTCTTATCAAGAAGAAAACACCATTTGAAGTATTAACCATCTTTGGACAGTGTAAAATTTATTTCAGCTGTTTTCGGTGCATCTTTTTCTTCGGCACTGTCTTGAAAGCAGTTGCGAAGCTCACAGAAGATACACTTGCATGTGCTGTGTTTAGAAAATGCCCTTTTATTTCAGGTACAATGTGGAAGAGGAGGGCGGCTGCGATGATTTGGATCAAGGAGACAACGGCTGGAAAATCATACACACTGATGTTTTCAGATTCCCGCCGTTTAAAAGCCTTTTGTGCGCTGTTCTCGGAGTCGGAGCTCAGTTCTTAACTCTGGCCACAGGTGAGCCTTCAGACTCATGTAGACATGCGCAATAGAATAAACAACCAATCACGACTGTTCAAAAGACAAATACCCCTGTTCAAGTTTGAAAATGAAAATGAAGCTCCAATGACTTGTTACAACAGTTTGTAGAAAGGAAGTGAATGTGTGGCAAAGATAACCCAACTCTGATGTAGTAGCTTTTTTTGTGCTCTCTTTATATTTCAGCCATTATCGTCATGGCATTGCTGGGAATGTTCAACGTACACCGGCACGGGGCCATCAACTCGGCCGCCATCGTGCTCTACGCGCTCACCAGCTGCGTGTCCGGCTACGTCTCGTGCAGTTTCTACACGCAGATCAACGGGCAGCGCTGGGTGTGGAACATCATCCTCACATCATCTCTTTTCTCAGGTGAGGAGCCCCAGCACCTCAGGTTCAAATCAGAGATTTTACTGTACATGACCAGTTTTATACACATAGCTTATGAAATATTATATATTAATTTAAAAGAAAAAAAAGAAGCATCAAACAGTTTTATTTAAAGTAGAAAGTCTTTTCGTGTTGAAGACTACACCGTTCTAGTTTATAAGCCGGCACTGTAAACTTTATTTTTAAGGGGAAAGGAATGTACAAACTAGTAACTTTTTTTTATGGCTGAGGACAATCCTGGAAATGATAGTGATTCATATGTTTATCATTTTAACCCTGCGGGTGAGGTCAACCAGGACACACTGCATGTCGTGAGTGGATACTGAGGTCCCTCGTCCACTACTGAGACATTTAAAGTGATGAAACCGATGCCAGTGAAGGCTGTGTTGTACTATATTGTACAGCGTAAAAATAAGTTTGAATCCATGGTGTTTGGGTAAAAATGTTTTGATGACTCCAAAATAAATGTGATTTGCGGACCGCAGCAACATGAGAGAGAGGAACGGCATTATGTTACTCTGTGATAAAACTCTCCTGCACTGATACTAGGGCATTGGACTTCGTAAGAAAACATGTTAGTGATAAGAAACTGTCGCTTTTTAATACTCTGATATAATGTGACACCAGTAACTGACTCACTCTTACACCGATCAGAATAGAGTAAGGCATATCAGATGTAAACATTCCCTCTGGGGTGTTCATTTTGCTTTATGAGCCATTTTACCGTTTTGTTGCACATGTTTGGGAAGAGCAGACTTCAGCTGGTTCACAGTGAAAGCTGCAGACGAGTTGATGTTTTTTTTTCTCTCTTCCCGATTCGACTTTCTTGCAAAGGCTGCAAATGTTAGGGTTGAATAGGTCTAATCCAGTCAGCAGATTTTACAGTTTGCAGTTTACCATCTAATTGAACAAGCAGATCTAACACTTATGGCAATCAAGAAAGGAAGATTATCAAGAGTAAAAGTAATTTATCTAATTTGCTTGTAAGTTATTACAAGTGGCATTAGAATTTGCATCACTTTGTTCAAGTTAATGAAATACGCCACCAGCATGCTCGGCCTGCGACATTCAATCTCATATTAATGACTTTTTGATTATTGACGACGCTCTGGGGCGCCGTTGCATGAAACGGAAATCAGTAGATGCTTTTTATTGACTTGGTCACGCATTCCCGCAGCTCCGCTCTTCTTCACTTGGAGCGTAGTGAACTCGGTCCACTGGTGGAGCGGCTCCACGCAGGCTCTGCCGGCCACCACCGTGCTCCTGCTGCTGGGCGCCTGGGTGCTGGTGGGCTTCCCCCTCACCGTCATCGGCGGCATCGTGGGGAAGAACCGAGCCGGCAGCTTCCAGGCACCGTGCCGCACCCGCAACATCCCCCGGCAGATCCCGCCGCAGCCCTGGTACAAACACACCATCGTGCACATGGCCATTGGTGGCTTCCTGCCTTTCAGGTGAGCTCTGGGTTTGCCACATTTATTTTTTGTAGTGTCTTTGTATGGCTGTGGCTAACAATTATTCTCCTTATTGATTTTCCTATCAATGATTGTGATGAGTAATTGTTTAATCGAATTAAAAGCAGTGCATTGTGCAGAATTTTCATTTAACCATTTATGCTCATATCCAATTTTAGAAATGCATTAAAATAAATAATAAACAAATAATTCAAAAATATTATTTTCCTGCCCAAAAATCCTTTGGAGAACTTTTGATCATCTGTAGCAAAAGAAATGTGAAAAAATTGAACCCTTGAAGGCAACACGTGTGTTTTACCAAAATGTAAGAAGGCTTAAACTTTGAAAGATTGTTTAATAATTTCCTGAAACTGTTCCCCTCAGTGCCATCTCAGTTGAACTCTACTACATCTTCGCCACCGTTTGGGGCAGAGAACATTACACCCTGTACGGCATCCTGCTCTGCGTCTTCGCCATCTTGCTCTCAGTGGGCGCCTGCATCTCTGTCGCTCTGACCTACTTCCTGCTGTCGGGAGAGGACTACAGGTGGTGGTGGCGGAGCGTGCTGAGCACCGGATCCACGGGCCTCTTCATCTTCGTCTACTCCGTCTTCTACTACCGCAACCGCTCCTCCATGAGCGGCCTGGTGCAAAGCTCCGAGTTCTTCGGATACTCGCTGCTGACGGCGCTGGTGTTCACGCTGATGCTGGGCAGCGTGTCGTTCTGGACCTCTCTGGCGTTCATTCGCTACATCTACCGCAGCCTGAAGATGGATTAAATTCGAGACGGCCCCAAGACAAACCTTTTAAGCAAACATATTGACAGTGTGTTTTCTGTGACTCCACGTCTCCTGTTGTGTTAATGGGAGAAGAAATAGGGGCCTTGAACTTCCCATGAAGGGTTAGTAATGAACTCAAATCGCATTTTTTTTCAGCTGAACAAGGGAAACTTGGTGCATCAGTGGGCAAATGAAGGGACACGTTGAGGTGTGGGTTTTAGAAAGAAAGCAAGTTATTTCACTTTAAGGGGAAGATTGCTCTCAGTTTGCATTACGAATACAACGTGTGT
>CAKLNU010001102.1:0-41797 GCA_922788865.1 Poeciliopsis turneri
AATATCTTAGTAAACATTCTTGACTGGTTTAAAAAATAAATATTACAAAGCAAAGACCATTTAGATTAAAACCCTTAACTGTTAATATTTTATCGATATCACCATATAGAAAAACACAAGAGGATATTATATCACAGGTATAGTGTAAGGTTCCAGAAAATGTATCCAATGACTATTTTAGACAACAAATAATAAGCAGACACACAGAAAAATGCTATATTTAAAGACAGTCACTAAAGGAAACTTAGTTAGTTTTCAAATAAAACTTTAAAAGTAATAGATGGACTAAATATACACCAGATGACAAATTGTAAAGGTGGCCAGAATTAGGAGCCCTTTGGCTGCTGAACATGAGATACTTCAATATGAATATTGTTTAAATAGGTGTTGCCTGTTTAAATAATGGTAGTGTTGCTGTTGCTCATTTTGATCTCTTCAGTCAAAACAGCTAGTATTTTACATTCTACACATATATCTGTTTACAAAATTTCTATTTTAGTACATTTTAGTACCCTTCAAATCAGAAATTGATGCTGCGCAGGATACTAGGTAGTTACTACTCAAAGTACACTGGCGAGAAAATAGTCTCAAAATATCTGTGCGTGTGTGATTCTGGATTTGTAATCTATGTAAGCATCTTTGTGTGTAACGTTTGGTAGTTGTATCAGTGAAACATAATTTGTAAACTGTAAAAAAAATTGTGCGTAACTCAGGATACTTGTGGTCATATGCATACACAAATATAAAAAAATTACGAATGCAAAATGAAAGTACACACACACAATTACAAGTTCTATAAGCATTAAATTTCTACACACAACCTCAAATATTACTTCAACCTCACAAATCTGATAATTACAAATTCCTCCTTCTCCTATGCCTACAAATAGTGTTGTAATAAAGACCACTTAACCCGAGACCAAGACAAGATCAAGACTTTTAGGATCCAAGACTAAGACCGATGGAAGCTGAGATCTAGTCAAGACCAAGACAAGCGCCCTGCACGACATGACATAACTTATTGTGTCATGTCATGTGAAACATGATCAAAATTGGTTCTCAAATTGATCTGAAAAATCCACATTCCCATTAAAATATTAATAAAATAAAATATTTAATATTAAATATTACATATTTAGAGCTGAAATAAATTTAACCAATGTTATCAATTCAAACTCTTTGTTCTGCTTTGCTTCCATCTCTGTGCTACAATCCGAGAAGGTCTCATGCCACATCCCTAAAAATGATAACGCCCTGGGCGTTTTCCCATGTCGCTCATGTCAGAAACCACAACTGTCTGCACCATTAAACATAGCAATTAAGGCAATGCTAATGGTAAACAACGCTCAGCTATGAACACTAACCAAAGAGGGTCAAGCAAGAAATAACCAAGCACAAGGTGCGCACCGTGACCTTTGTCCCACTGCATGAAGCCAGGCAGCACACAGTGCTGTAATGTCTACCACCATGACAGGTGACGAAAACAATCTAAAGAGCAATGAGCATGTTGTGTGTGCTCTTCCATTCTTGTGTTTTATTTATTTGCTAATTAAATAAATATCAATGTATATAAGTAAATAAAATAATAATAATAGCTACTGTGTACGCAGAGCATTACAAGAACAAAGAACGGCTCTCACTGAGGCTCCAGTCCTGAATGTCTTGGAGTACTGCGAGTCAGATAAAGGGGGAGGTGATGGGAGGAGAGTTTGATACTTGTAACTAAAACACATATTTAGTAAGTCACGTTATTGCTTAGATTTGAATTGGTATGTTTTTCATCCAGTGAAAACAAAGATGTTCAGAAATAAACTGGACAATATGCTGGCAATTGCTATGCTGGTTAATGTTGTAGTACTCGAGACCAAGTCCGGTCTCGAGTACTACAACACTACCTACAAATGTTAAATTTGTAGGTAGCCAGCTGCTGTCTGTGAAAGGTTACATTGTGTCACTGTGCAACTTTGGTTGCAACATCCTGAAGCCCTCATCTGGAGATTTCAATCATGTCACCCTGAATTCCATTCTGGCTGCTTTTCACTAGATTGCCAGCTTTTCCACTACAAAAAACAGGTTAATTGACTTATTGTACACCATTGTAAAAGGCTGTTGCCCTTCCACCACTGGGCAAGTCAGACCACAACCTTGTGTACAGACAGCCCCAGTACACGTCCAAAGGCAGGTTTCTCCAATCGCTCCATCAGAAGATGGACTCCTATGTACTGTTGTTTAGAGCGTCATCTCTTCTGCCATGATCTGCTGGGGCTGCAGCATCATAGCCAAGAACTAAAAAGGCTCAATAACTTGATAAAGAAGGCTGATTCTTTTCTGGGGATGACTGTAAAACCTCTGGAGATGATCATGCAATGAAAGATTCTTCATAGGATCAATAAAATTATAGACAATTCTGACCATCCTCTTTACGAGACTGTCTTGGTAGTGACTGATTCAGTCAGAATCAGTGCAGAACAGACTGGTGCAGAAGATAGACTTAGACTTAGACTTCCTTTATTGTCATTGTACAAAGAGAACACAAGGTGAATCTTGACAACGAAATGTCGTTACTTGGCTACAAGTGCAACAGAGTTAAAACCTTACACTACACAATAAATACAATATGGCTGAAAATATATAAGAGCTGAGAATGAGAATAATAATAAGGTGCTATAGAATCCACAAGTTCAGTATTGTAAACAAAGCTAAAAGTGCGTGTGTTGACCATGTCCATGGGGGGGTGGTTTGGTTTGTGAGTGTGTGTGTGTGTGTATGTGTGTGTGCGTGTGTGAAGGGGTATTATGTGGCGTTAAGCAGTCTGATGGCCCGGGGGAAGAAACTGTTCAGTAGTCTGGTTGTTCTGCACAAGATGCTTCGGAACCTTCTGCCAGACGCCAGAGGGGAAAACAGTCCATGGTTGGGGTGGGTGGGGTCAGAGAGGATCTGGTGAGCGCGGGATAGGCAGCGCCTCTGCGATGTCCTTGATGCAGGGAAGCAGAGCCCCGTGATCTTCTCCCTGTCCTCACCACTCCTCTGTAGAGACTTCCAGTCAGAGGCCTTGCAGCTCCAGACCAGATGGAGATGTAGCTGGTCAGTAGGCTCTCGATGGTCCCTCTGTAGAAGGTCTGAAGGATGGGGGCGGAAGGGATGCTCTCTTCATCCGACGCAGGGAAGTGCATGCGCTGCTGGCCCTTCTTCACCAGTGAGGAGAGTGTGAGGAGACCAGCTGAGGTTTTTCGATTGATGTGCACCCCAGGAACTTGGTGCTGCTGACGACCTCCACAGCTGAGTCATTGATGAGGAGTGGTGTGTGGGGTGGGTCTGGATTTCCTGAAGTCTATGATGATCTCCTTGGTCTTGTTGGACATTCAGGATCAGGTTGTTTTCCTCTGCACCAGTCCACTAGATGCCGCACCTCCTCCCTATAGGCCGCCTCGTTGTTGTCCCGGATGAGGCCCACCACTGTGGTGTCGTCCCGACGTACTTCAGGATGTGGTTGGATCTGAAGTGTGGATGACAGTCATGGGTCATCAGGGTGAACAGCAGGGAGCTCAGAACACAGCCCTGAGGGTGCCAGTGTTCAGGGTGATGACATCGGAGGTGTTGTTCTCCATTTTGACAGCCTGGGTTCTGTCAGTGAGGAAGTCCAGCAGCCAGTTGCAGAGGGGGTGTTAATTCCTAAGAGGCCCAGTTTGCCCACCAGGTCTTGGGGGAATGATCGTATTGAACGCTGAGCTAAAGTCCAGGAACAACATCCGCACGTGGGTGTTCTTCTCTCCAGATGCACCAGGCTCAGGTGGAGAGCAGTGGAGACTGCATCCTCAGCACTGCGCTTGGACTGGTATGCAAACTGGAAAGGGTCGTGTGATGGGGGAGCGTGGAAATGATGTGGTCCTTAACAAGCCTTTTCAAGCACTTCATGATGGAGGATGTGAGTGCGACGGGGCGGAAGTCGCTAAGGCATGTGATGGTGGTTGTCTTCGGGACCCGGAACGACAGTGGCAGACTTGAAGCACCGTGGGACGACAGCCTGGTCCAGGGACGTGTTGAAGATGTCCGTGAGCACGTGGGCCAGCTGGTCCGAGCATTCCTTGATTAGCCGACCTGGAATGTTGTCCGGACCTGCAGCTTTCCGCGCGTTGACCCTCCTCAGAACCTTCCGCACTACTGATGTTTCTAGTCTGAGCACCTGTTCATCGGGGTGTGGCATCGCTTTCCTCGCAGGGTTGTTGTTCAGCTCCTCAAATCTTCCGAAGAAGTTATTGAGCTCGTTGAGGAAGCCAGTGTCGTTCTGGCAGGGTGGGGGTGTGGGTTTGTAGTCTGTGACAGACTGAATGCCCTTCCACAGTTCCCTGGTGTTGTTGGAGTCCTGGAAGAGACCCTGGATGTTCCGGCTGTGGGCTCAATTAGCGTCTCTGATGGCCCGGTTCAGGTTGGCCCTCGCTGACCTGAGAGCCTCAGCATCACCAGATCTGAACGCAGCATTGCGTTCTCTCAGCTTCGTTCGAACCTCCTTGGTCATCCAAGGTTTCTGGTTTGCCTGAGTGACTATTGTTTTTGTTGCTGTCTCATCTTTCCTGCCAACAGCCATCACCATCTTCAATAACTCTTTGAAGAATCTAAATTGAGTTACAACATTTAATTTCCCTTAAATTATTGATTTAATAAAGTATTTTTGAATTTGGATTTGAATTGGAATAACTTTTTCAATACGTTTAGCTATTATGCTACACCCACCACCATCACTACACTTACTCTGCCTCAGTGCTCCAGTGCGTTTTCTTCCTTGCCAGCAGATGCAGTCATTCCACCATCATGGCTCCCTCCCCTCATTTTTATCCCAAACTAGCCCCCTGACCCAACCTCATCCCCCTAGGCAGCTTAGTATCCCCTCTTCTTTCTCTCTTTCTCCACACAGCCTCTTTCATGCCTTATGGCTGATCAGATGAGGGCAGAATTGAGGAAGCTTCGACCGACAGGAATGTTGCATGATGTCTTCCAAAAAAGAACAAGCTTTCTTGACGTATGCACACTGGTGGCATACGTCACATCTGAAGACTCTGGAGAGGCTCTTCCTCAACCATTTCAAAATTCACATAAAGAATGCTGAAGATCCCTAGCAATTTGGCTACCGGGGAGAGGCTGGAGTGGAGGATGCCATTATCTACAAATCAAATCAAATCAAATCAAATTTTATTTGTATAGCACATTTCAGCTACAAGGCATTTCAAAGTGCTTTACATCATAAACACAAAATACAAAGTCATGCAACATAGAATAAAATGAAATAAAATACCAAGTGTTTTTTTTTTTTTTCCTTCCTCCCTTTCCTTTTTGACACGAAATTTAAGCGCCTGTTACCACCGGACTCCGACGTCCGTTTAACCACGGGTATTCGTTGGGCCCCGTTGCCCACAACAGGAAAAGGTCTCAACCTACAACTTACATACATATCCACAAATACAAATCCAAATACAAATCCATACATATTACATTTCAAATACAGTTCTAAACAGGTGTGTTTTTAGTTGAGATTTAAAGGAAGTCAGGGTTTCCGCTGTTTTACAGTTTTCTTCCTCCTACCTCCTACATCGAGCCCACTTGCACCTCGACAAGAGAAGTGGCACAGTCACAATTCTATGCCTGGATTTTTCGAGTGCCCTTATTACAATCCAGCCCTCTCCACTTCTGAAAAAACTTACCAGAATGAGAATGGACTCCTGCGTGGATTTCCAGCTACAGACAGACCTCAGTAGTCAAGATGAATAACATCACATCTGAAATTGTGGTCTGCAACACTGGGACCCCACAGGGGGAGGTGCTGTCACCCATCCTCTTCAACCTGTACATTTTACACTTGTGTTACAACTCTGAATCATGTCCAGATGTACGCCAATGACACTGACATCATGGGGTGCATCAAAGACAAAGTGACCGACTTTATTGTCTGTTGGCATAGAAACAGCCTGCAGCTAAACACATCCAAGATGAAGGAAGTGGTTATTGACTTCAGGATCAGCTGGTCCACGACCAGTTTGGCTAGAAGGGCAGGAGGCGGAGGTAGTGCAGACCTATAAATATCTTGGTCTGTGGCTGGACAAGAAGTTAGACAGGACAAGCAACACAAAGGAGCTCTATAAGAAGGGGAGGCTGAGATCCTTTAACATCTGTGGAAAGCTGCTGGGGTTGTTTTACCAGTCTGTTGTCGCCAGCATTTTGTTATACGCTGTGATGTGCTGGTGTGGCAGGATCTCTAAGGCAGACTATATGAAGGAATTTAAAGGTGCTAAATTCATGTAATATATCAATAAAGAAATACACGGGACTCAAATTCTTTCTGCTCATAGCCAAAAACGGAAAGAGATTTAATGCACATCTGCAGAACCAAAACATCACATGTACATCGTTACAGAAATCCAAAATCCCTTGAGTTCTGCTTCTGATATCAGTTTCCCAGCTCTGCTGGTGTGTATTGGGAAGCTTTGTTTCTCACCTTTATTTGCATAGCAATTCTGGCTCCGTTTTACACTGGATGTGTATTTGGAAATTCCAAGAATTAGGGGTAGATCTCCTGGAATTAAATCTGCTCCATCAGAAGAACTATTAGTCAAACTGTTTCTTGTACAACAGCTTAAAATTAACATCTTTGGTTGTTATTCCACATCTCTCCAATTCTGAATTCCTTCCTGACTTCTCAGTCAGGTTGACCCAGTCCATTTGACACAGTTCATTTCTTTGAGGTAAAAACATATCTTAGTGCGAAACAACCAAACAATATAATTTTTAACAATTAATATAATTATATTCCTCTACAAACACTCCAAGCAGAGGTTGGCACACCCACTGAGCCAGTGGCTGGCTGCCATTCTGCCTCTGTCAACAGTGGCAGAGAGTAGAACATTGCAGAAACTCGAGGCTATTATGGTCAATACCAGCCACCCTCTGCATACTGTTATTAGCAGCCAAGAAATAAGGTTCAGTAGGGGACTGCTTCTTCCAAAATGCAGGGCCAACAGACTGAGGAACTCCTTTGTCTCTCGTGCAATGAAACTCTTCAACTCCTCACTGGAGGTTGGAAGGAGTGCTAACAAGAGTGTAACAAAAACAGAAGATCTATAGTGTTGGTCTTTTAATGTATTTAAAAAACAAACAAAAAAGATTTATTTGATGAATGGGTGCTGTGTGGGAGACAGGAACTGCAATTTCCCTGAGGGAAAATCCTAAAGGGATAAATAAGGTGTCTGTCATTGTTTCCCTCCTGGTCTCTCCTTTATCAACTCTACACTGATTAAGCACTAAGCGCATGAGGGAGTAATATGAATGTTTTTCATATCTATTTTGAAACCAGAAAGGAGTAAAACATTTAACTTTTCAAACCCTTTGTAAGCCCTTTAGTCAGATGCCTAGGTTCAGAAGTTTACTTAAATATTCTTGGCAGGGGAAAACTCAAGATTTCAATATATTCAGAGTTTTAACTGACCTAAGTAAAGTTTATCACAACAACGTCATCGTTATAAGCATTTATAATCACAGGAGTCCTTGAAATAGAACAATAGATGTCTTATCTAATGTCACTCGGAGGCTTTTTCAGCAGAGTGGTCAGAATAGTGAAATGTTTATTTGTGTATGAATAATAATATTCATGGTCAATTTCTTTATACTATAATAATTATCTGCTGAACAAAGCTGTTTGGAAAAATGAAACTGAACTGAAGTGAACATTTTTATTGCTAAAGTAATCTACCACAAATTAAATGAAAATTTTAATTGAAATAAATTTAACTGAAATAATTTCGTATTTTCTTTTCGTGGAAAACATTCAGAGATTACGGTTGATGTAAACAGGTCCTATAGTACTTGTCTTTGTAACTGGTGTTGTATAAATGAACTGAATTGTACTTTTTGTCTCTGTAGGAAGCTTTAAAAGTCGCCGCTCCTCTTACCTGCTGGCCATCACCACTGAGCGATCTAAGTCCTACGATGAAGGACTCAACACTTACAGAGATGAGAGCCGAGTCTTCTCGTGAGTTACAAGCTTAAAAACTGAGACACTAAGAATAGAAAGTCCATCTTCCTGCAACTAAGACTGGTAACCCCTACCTGCATTTTTTGTATCTTCAGGAAAGGGTATTGTATACTACAACATGCTACTGATCAAGAAACATACATTATAAGGCCAAAACTATTTACTCACACATCTAAATGACCAGAAGCAGGTGTTCCAATCACTTCCATGGCCTCAGGTGTATAAAATTAAGCACCTAGGCATGCAGACTGTTTTTATAAACATTTGTGAAAGAATGAGTCGCTCTCAGGAACTCAGTGAATTCCAGTGTGTAACTGTGGCAAGATGCGCAACAAAATCCAGTGGTGAAATTTTCTCGCTCCTTAATCTTCCACAAATAAAAGGTGTTTGGGAACAACAGCAACTCAGCCAGAAAGCGGTAGGCCACGTAAACTGATGGACCGGGGACGAGGCACATAGCGCAAAGAGGTCACCAACTGTTTGCAGTCAATCTCTACAGACCCCCAAACTTCATGTGGCCTTGAGATTAGCTCTAGAACAGTGTGCAGAGCTTCATGGAATGGGTTTCCATGTTGGAGCAACTGCATCCAAGCCATACATCACCAAATGCAATGTAAAGATTCGGATACAGTGGTGTAAAGCATGCCACCACTGGACTATAGAGCACTGGAGGTGCATTTTGTGGGTGACAAATCTGGCAATCTGATGGATGAGTCTGGGTTTGGTGGTTGCCAGGAGAATGGTATTTGTCTGACTGAATTTTGCCAAGTGAAAAGTTTGGTGGAGGGAGTATTATGGTGTGGCGTTGTTCTTCAGGAGCTGGGCTTTTCCCTTTGTTCCAACGAAAGGAACTCTGAATGCTTCCATATACCAAGACATTTTGGAAATTTCCATGCTCCCAACTTTGTGGAAACAGTTTGGAACTGCCCCCTTCCTTTTCCAACATGACTGCACCAGTGCACAAAGCAAAGTCCATAAAGATGTGGATGGCAGAGTCTGGTATGGATCAATTTGACTGCCTGTCGAGTTGAGTCCTGACCTTAACTTGATAGAACACCTTTGAGATCAACTAGAGTGGAGACTGAAAGCAAGGCCACCTTGTCCAACATCAGTTTGTGACCTCACAAATGCGCTTCTGGAAGAATAGTAAAAAATTCTCAGAAAACACACTCCTAACCTTCTGGACAGCCTTCCCAGAAGAGCTGAAGCTGCTGTAGCTGCAAAGGGTGGACCAACATCATATTGAACCCTATGGGATGTCACTTAACTCCTATGAGAGTCAAGGCAGGTGCACAAATATTTTTGGTCATGTAGTGTATATATCACAATATTCCCATTACATTACATGAAAAATGTTTATAATTTAGATGCTACATAATAAGTTTGAATTAAAGGAGGGAAAGTGAAAGCAAGCAAATTTATACTGCTAAAAGAACTACTAAAGAAAATTTAACTGGTTACTGACCATCAATACTGGTCTCTCACATGCAATTTAATACTTACTTACAAATATCTCAGCACAAAGTAATGAAGCAAATTTAAATTTTACATTCATAAGTGGCTCCTAAACTATATGAACATCAAGCCACAAAATTAGAACATGTATAATCAACATTTGGATTTAAGTTAGAGAACTAAAACCAGAGGAAGCTTACCTATGCTGTAGGGGTTATCAAAACTTTGTGCTTTATTCAGGATCCATGAAAAACATTTCAAAACCGTTTTACTGATACTGACCTGATCTCTGTGGTACGACTTAAGTTCTTAAATTCACTGTGACACTTAAAGATAAATAGTTTAGGTGAATTTTATTTGATTTTGTACTGATTTATGTTTAAGTCAAAGTGTTTTTGTCTTTTATCTGTCGAACAGTAAATTACCAAAGAGGGTCAAGAGCTTTTTCACTGATGGGGTGAGTTATTGTAACCACCTGTAATAACTAGGATGGATGACAACATAAAAAACTCTTAACCTGTAATGTCAAGTCTTTGGACAGTTTACGAGCCCAGAAGGACCACCGCTTGAAGCGCCACTCCACATCAGAGCTGGGTGTCATCACCTTTAGTGACGTCCGGAAGGAGGGCTGGCTACACTACAAACAAATCCTCACAGAGAAGGGGAAGGTAAATGGTCCATCTATTTTCAGGCAGTTTGTTTTTTCGTTTGAAATAAAAAAAAATTAAAAAACAAAAATAGACTTATTTCGTTTTTTGTTTATGAAACCAAAATCGGATAACGCCTCAGCTCGGCTCGATATCCAATTTCCCATTTGGTGCACAAAACAAAAATGGACAAAACAGATAACGAGTGCTGATTTTCGATTGTCATGATTTAATTTTTTGACAAGTGGTCTGACCTGGTAGTTCTCTCTGGATCAGTGAGAACTTCCAGGTTCTCTGCATAGGGTCTCTACATACTTTGTAGACACCAGTTTTTGTACATTCTTCCAATGCAGCATGCAATTAATTTGATCATGAAATCTTTACACAGAAAGCCTTATACTCTGACTTTGTTTTGTATATGAAGCTAATGGCTTCTAAATGCAGCTTCTGATTCAGTCGATGGCTAAAGGGCTTGTCCCCCAATTTTTACCAACCTTTATTCTGTTCTGGTTTAAAATGATGCTCAAACTGCGACCAAAACATTCTACCAGTCATTCAAACCCTATAGTGTAAGTTTTTCTTTTCTGAATAGCGTCAGCATACCAATTATACTCCGTTATGTCATGAACAAGCATGCAGAAAAGACTGATTATCCAAAATATTCAATACAAATTTATCTATTTCCACCAGATAGGAAATGTTTGAAATAATGTGCCCATTAGATTATTAAAAGCTTGATTAAATATATTTTTGCCTACAGAAGAGGATTTGGAAAAGAAAAAAGGTCATCATTAAAACTTTAATCTCAGAATTTGGACTTCGAAAAAAAAAAATCTTGCACATCAGTTGGTGTTAGAAAAATGTTTTAGGGTCTTATAAAACCCTTCCGTGGTTTACCACCTCATAATTTTTCAAACTTTTATCAGTGAAGTATGACTGTCCAATATGAAATGAAAACCTTTGTTCCCTTCGTGAGACTATTTACTATAACTAATTAGTCTCAACTGCCTAAACATAATGAACAACTTTTAAGATGATGCTTTCCATTATTCCTTTGCTCTGGATTTATAAGCAAGAAACTTTAAAAGAATTATATCATATTTGATTTGTATCAACCTCTATGTAGCCAAAGCTTTAACTGGATGCTTTATTTTTGATACTTACTATATACCAACCATATTTAATCTTATCAGATTGTAAACTCAAATTTTACAAAATAAACAGAGACAAAAAGTACACAGAGGTCATCATTCGATTTCTCATTTTGGTTTAATAAACGAAAAAGAAAATAGTCTATTTGTGTTTTTTCATTTTGTTTTTACATTTCCCTTGTAAAAACAAACTGCAAACAAACTCCTGTAGGAGTCTTATGTGTATGTGGCTTTATGTATATGTGGCTTTATGTACGTTTGGCAAGTCTTAATGCCTGCTGAATGACATATGTAATATATTTTCTGATGAAAACCTATCGCCATATTCAAAATTTTTATTCAAGTTTCACATTTTTATTTTGTGCTTTTGCACACTTTTGTCCCAGGGAACCCTAAGGAACACTTAGCCTTCCAACAAATTAGAAACAAGGAGTTTGACTCAGCCCTATGGTGAACTGGTGACCTGTCTAGGGTGACTCTCGCCTGTTGACTGCTGGAGATGGTCACCTGGACCCCTTGCAATCCCAACAGGGAAAAGCGTCTTAGAAAATGGATGGATGTAATTTAACTCAGCTCAGCCCATGTTGTACAATCAGTCAATCAAATTTTATTTGTATAGCACATTTCAGCAACAAGGTATTTCAAAGTGCTTTACATCATAACAAACACAAAAACACAAAATCATGCAACATAGAATAAACGACACCTACTTTGACCGTTTCTCTGTTGTTTTTACTGTAGAAGATAGGAGGCAGCATGCGGCCTTGGAAACGTGTCTTCAGTGTGCTTCGCCATCACTCCCTTTTCCTTTACAAAGACAAGCGTGAAGCCTTGCTGCATGGCGCCAGGACAGGCAGCAGCCAGGATGAACATCCACTAATCAGTATTCGAGGCTGCCTGATTGACATTGCCTACAGTGAAACCAAACGAAAGCACACCCTGAGGTTAACCACGCAGGACTTCTGTGAGTACCTGCTGCAGGCTGAAGACCGGGACGACATGCTGGCATGGATCAGGGTCATCAAAGACAACAGCAAATCAGATAATGAGGTTAGAAGGAAATCTAGTCGGTGCACTACAGGTTTCACAAACATATCCTGAAAACATTTAGGTTGTCCTTCTTTTCTAGGAGATTGGACAAGTTCTAATCAACAAGAAGCTGAATGACTACAGGAAACACAGGTCAGCATGCTCCATTATATTTAGCCAAAAGTCTTCCTCATCTGTATTACCTATTCAAGTCCCTCCAGGCTTGTCTCGAACTCTAATTTCATCTTCACCTTTTACCTGAAGCCTTAACCTCTATCACAGTCATCTTTCTGTCTGCTAGAGATGCACAGGTCAAAGGTCAGAAACCTTTGGGGCACAAAATGTATTCAGCAACTAAGGCTGATAACAGCCTCATCCCTTCACATGGACACTTTGGAGAATTGAAATGCAGGCAAAAACTATGACCATCAAACTTACCAGAGAGGAGGAGCGTGACCTTTTGTGAAAAATCTTTTATTAAAACTGAAAAGGAGGTGTTGTAGCAGCACACTCCCTCCACCCTTTATTCTCTCTACTTCTCCTTCTGAGAGGGTGAGCCAAGCTACCATTATTAGTTACACTTATCATAATCATATTTTGAGTTAATACAGGCTTTCTTCTGAAATGAAAACAGAAACATCCATTATTTTATGTATTTGAAACCAAAGTTGCTGTTGTTCATTCTTGCAAGTAAAACAATATTAATGTACTGTGGAGAATTATCATTCTCCATGATAGGTTTTTGATGTATGAGGTTTAAAAAGAGTCAGTGAGTTGAATTTATTACTTCCATTTATTAATACCATTCTGACATGCTAGGAGCTAACAGACAAAATGGCATCAAACAGAAGTTGGTAATTCCCTTTGTTAGCCTCTATGCCCTAAACAGCGCATTCCCTAGTGTGTCATATCCTTTAACCCCAGCTTTGAGGGCATTTCCAAGCATATTTAGCTTTGCAACTAGCTAAAAGAGATAGAGGAAAAAACACAAAATTATTTATTCTCAACAATACATATTTTGCTTTGTGTCTTATTCAATTACTCACTGTGTTTAGACTTCATTCTTTAAGACTTCCATGCATTAAAATAAGGAATAGTCTCAACTATTTTTATAAATCCGCAGGCTAGAAACTTACTTAATCTTTTTTTCCGGAAGCCTGTTGTTCGTCTTTCATGGCTTGGCAACACTCTCTCTGCCTGTTTGACTTATGATTACATACAAAAAGAACTAGAACTGCAAGCAGTTATGATGGGTTCCTTGCCCGACCCAGCAGGTCCTTCCCCATGGACTGCCCCCCTGTGGAAAGCCTCCTTGCTTACACCTCCCCACTTACTTCCCGTCAGCCTCAGCATTGCCGGCGCGCTGTATGCGTTGACAGAGTTTGCAGTTTTTTAGGAGATTTTTTGCCATGAAAGGTTTCAAATTCAGGAATCATGGAAATAAATGTACTGTTCCACCCACTGTGAGCCAATATTCTGTATTGATGTTCACTGTAATATATAAACTATGTTCTTCTTTCAAAGAACAGGATGATGTGAAACGGATTTAATGCCAAAAGTGTGAAACTGAGACAAGACAAAGCACAGTAAAATACTTGGCATACAAAACATACAAGTAAACATTACTTTATAGATATGATGGCTTATATGGTTCAGTTAAACTTTAATTTTCCAATAGATATACAAATTTGGACATGTTATTGGCCAAGATAAATATAGATTTGGCTTCATTATGTGGCCAGAAAGAATTACTAAGCTATGGTGGAAATTTGTTACTGTGCAAGAAAACAAAAAGTTAACAAATCAAGAAAAAACTTTAAATCAATGCACTAAAAAAGAACCATAATAAGTCATTGTAATATGATACATGCAGGCAGCAGTGCATTTATCCAAATCATACCACAACCTAAGAGATAGTATATGTGGCCAAATAACAAGACTAAAAGTATGAGAATCAATAGGATTATCAAAAGGTGTTAAATGAACAAAAGATGTTGTTACTCTGAGCTTTTCTTTCATTGTTCAATAAGTTTTGCTCAATTTCCAATTTGTTTGTACATGGTTTCTGTCAGGTACACAAATAAACTTATAATCATTAACAAAATCTGTACCATATACTCATTAATCTTCTTCCATCAACTTTGAAACAGATCAGCCCAATAATGAGCAAACTAAATTAGACAACTTAGTAGCTTAGATAAAGTAGACAATTAACCCTAACCCTTAAACAATACTCATATCTCCATAAATCTACCATTAAGTTCTCCTCACATCTATTATGTAAACATTCAGTATCTGGAATAGAATTAGCTAAATACAATAGAACTTGATCATTAGTCATTTTAAACTGCAAATAAAAATACTTTAATATTGTTTAATCAAGATAGCACACACACAAAGCTATCTTGAGCAGCTTTAAACCACCTGAAACTGCTAAAAAGTCTGTTTAACTTCCTCACAGTCCTCATGAACTCAATTTCTGTGCTATCTCGCTGCTCCGGAAAGTCCCAGATTTTTGAGGTCTTCTTTTTCTTTTGTTTTTTATTGGCAGATGGCAACCAACTTAAGGTGCATTTACCGCACCTACTTGACTGGAGTGTGGTCATCAATGATATTCTGAGGGAATTTAATAATACACACCTTAATGGTGTGCATAAGTATGAAAATTCACATGTATATACATACACACCTACAAGCAGATACATACATATATACTTTCAAATACAATTAAATAACCCAGTGTTTTTTTAAATTAATTTTTAATTATTTTTTAATTAATTGATTTCTAACAGAATTTAAAACATTGATAATAGAAAATCCTTTTTCTTCTCTATTCATTATTGACTTTTTATGCTGACATTTCTCTGAATACTTAGATTCTAACGAGACATGTTCCACTATTTCTATCTGATTACAATAATTACAAATCCCAGTTTCATGTTTCCTTATTCTAAAATGAGAACTATGATGGTCCAATATGACCAATTATAAGTTGAGATATAGCTGCCTCTTCTTTCCGCCTTCCATTCATACAACTATTAACTCCCACAGTCTTTTGAATTTTATATGTCTACCAGTATCATCTTTAACCCATTGTTTCTGCTAAACCTTAAAATTTTATTTTGAATAATAGATTTCCCCTCACTTTTTCTTAAAGGAATACTTAAGTTAATATCCAATTTCAGGGATTGTTTAGCTAATATATCTACTTCTTAATTTCCTTGTATATGTACATGAGCAGGAATCCAGACAAATCGAATAAACATTTCCTCTTATGTAGCGGAACTAATAAGTCATATACTTATTAATAAATCTAATCTACAAGATTTGTCAGATCCATCCATCCATCGTCTACTTATTAGCCACCCTACGGAGGAAACCCATTTCGGCCGCTTGTATTCGAAATCTCGTTCTTTCGGTCATGACCCAAAGCTCATGACCATAGATGAGGGTGGGAACATAGATCGACTGGTAAATCGAGATCTTCGCTTTTTGACTCAGCTCTTTCTTCACCACGACGGACCGGTACAGCATCCGCTTCACAGCAGATGCTGTGCAAATCCGCCTGTCGATCTCCCTTCCCTCATTTGTGAACAAGATCCCAAGATACTTGAACTCCTCCACTTGGGGAGGAGAAGGCACTCTACCCAATTCCGGCTCAAGACGATGGCCTCGGACTTGGAGGCACTGATTCCCATCCCGGCCACTTCTCACTTGGCTGCGAACCACTCCAGCGAGAGCTGCAGATCACGTCACGATGAAGCCAATAGGACCACATCATCCGCAAAAAGCAGAGATGCAATCCTAAGGTCAACAAAACGGAGCCCCTCAACACCTTGGCTGCACCTAGAAATTCTGTCCATAAAAGTAATGAACAGAATCGGTGACAAAGGGCAGACCTGGCAGAGTCCAACCCTCACCGGAAACGTGCCCGACTTATTGCCGGCAATGCGGAAGACTCTGACACCGGTCATACAGGGACCTGACAGGCTGTATCAAAGGGTCTTTTACCCCATACTCCCAGAAAACCCCCCACAGGGCACCCCAAGGGACACGGTTGAACACCTTCTCCAGGTCCACAAAACACATGTAGACCGGTTGGGCGAACTCCCATGCACCCTCCAGGACCCTGCTGAGGGTGTAGAGCTGGTCCAGTGTTCTACGACCAGGACGAAAACCACACTGCTCTTCCTGAATCCGAGGTTCGACTATCCGACGGACCTCTCCAGGTCCCCCGAATAGACCTTGCCAGGGAGGTTTAAGAGTATGATCCCTCTATAATTGGAGCACACCTTCCAGTCCCCCTTTTTAAACAGGGGGACCACCAACCCAGTCTGCCAATCCAGGGGTACTGCCCCCGATGTCCATGCGACCAGAGTCGCGTCAACCAACACAACCCTACAACATCCAGAGCGTTAAGAAACTCCGGGCGAATCTCATCCACCCCCAGGGCCCTGCCACCGAAGAGCTTTTTAACCACCTCGGCGACCTTGTCCCCAGAGATTGGAGAGCCCAACCCAGAGTCCCCAGGCTCAGCTTCCTCAATGGAAGGCATGTCGGTGGGATTGAGGAGGTCTTCAAAGTATGCTGCCCACCGGCCCATAATGTCCCGAGTCGGCCCATAATGTCCCGAGTCCCTCCCGGTCATCTGGGAGGGACTCTATTGGTTTTGTTGGGACGTGATCTGCAGCTCTTGCTGGAGCGGTTCGCAGCCAAGTGTGAAGCGGCCGGGATGGGGATCAGTGCCTTCAAGACCGAGGCCATCATCTTGAACCGGAATTGGGTAGAGTGCCTTCTACGGGTCGAGGGGGGTGTCCTGCCCCAAGTGGAGGAGTTCAAGTATCTTGGGACCTTGTTCACAAATGAGGGAAGGAAAATCGACAGGCGGATTTGCACAGCATCTGCCATGAAGCGCGAGCTGTACTGGTCCATTGTTGTGAAGAGAGAGCTGAGTCAAAAAGCGAAGCTCTCGGTTTACCAGTCGATCTATGTTCCCACCCTCATCTATGGTCATGAGCTTTGGGTTATGACTGAAAGAACGAGATCTCGGATACAAGCGGCTGAAATGGGTTTCCTCCGTAGGGTGGCTGGGCTTTCCCTTAGAGATAGGGTGAGAAGGTCAGTCATCCAGGATCGACTCAGAGTAGAACCGCTGCTCCTCTGCATCGAGAGGAGCCAGTTGAGGTCCCTCGGGCACCAGGTCAGGATGCCTCCCTGGTGAGATGTTCTGGGCACGTCCCACCAGGAGGAGGCCCCGGGGAAGATCCAGGACACGCTGGAGAGACTATGTCTCTCGGCTGTCGAGGGAATGCCTTGGGGAATGCCTGGAAGAGCTAGAAGAAGTGGCTGGGGAGAGGGAAGTCTGGGCCTCCCTTCTTTGGCTGCTACCCCCTTGACCCAACCCCAAATAAGCAGCAGACAATGGATTGATGGATGGACAATATAATTCATTTTGTTATTGAATTGACAGGGCCCCATTTTTTAGAATTTCTATGAACAACAACAACAAAAATTGTGGAGTGCCCCCTGTTGGTCAGGGGCCCTTGGAATTGTCATAACTTTTCTCTCCTGTATGGCAAATATTAGGACAAATATTAATTACATATTACAATGAGTTAATTTCAACTTTAACTAATTAACTAGTCTCTCAAGTCAGGGTAAGATAGGGGTTAATAAGCGGCTGAAATGGGTTTCCTCCGTAGGGTGGCTGGGCTTTCCCTTAGAGATAGGGTGAGAAGGTCAGTCTCACCCTGACCTTAATGTCAGGGTGACATGATTATGTCACCCTGACATAATCATGTTATGATAACTTATCATTAAGTTATTATAATCATGATAACTTAATGATAATCATTAAGTTATCATTGATAACTTAATGATTAAGTTATCATTAATGATTACTTAATTGTAAATCATGTAATGATTCCAAACAGTGCAATTAATCTGTTTCCAAACTGTCAGGTTTAACACTTATTAAACACAGATTAAACAAACACAGGAAAGACAAGAGAGTTAGATTCTTTGTCAACTCGCGAGGTGAACAGACAGAGATCTGCTTTAAGTTAAAATCTCCTACCGCTCTGAAACTACATTTTCCAGCTCCTCTCTTTTTCTTGCTTTCAGGAACCCTAATCACAAAGAATGCTGCAACTCTAGAGGGACGAGAAAACACTTCATCACATAGTTGCAGTACCAATGACAGTCACTAACTAAAACACAAGGTATCTGCACTAGATAATCTCGCTCCAGACACAGGGTTAAACAGAGCAAGTTGAACATCTTCACGGTCATAGTTTTACAGCAATCTAGCAGGTCAAAGAGTCAGGGCTTCCTGCTGAGAGATAACCCTGCAGAAAACTGTTGTCACTGCTCTCCTTCAGTGACGCCTTCTGAGAAAGGAAGAAGAGTAATTCAACAGTACAGAAACATTCTTAAAGCTAAGATAAAACAAATCACGTAAAAGGATATAGGACAAGAACATTATAAAGATACATGAAACAACAAATATTTGATTAATGACAATACAATTTACCCAACAAAAACACATGAAAAACATTGCATCAAACAAATCTATTTTGGTCTTCTGAATGCAATTTGAATCATGTAAACTGTGAATAATGCCCTGCATTCTTTTCTGTAAATACATTAGATTGTGTTCCTGGACCAACTGCCTTTTTTATGTCAAAGACCACAGCTATCATCATTTCTTTATCTGTTTGAGCTTTCCTTATTTTTGACTCAAAGCACAGTTCTGCATTCATTATACGTCTACACTAAAACACTTTCTATATTCCTATTACAATCATATGTAGTAGGTCTTCCACCAATAACACAATTTAATTTAATTCAAGGCACTCTTCAATGCTCAATCCATTTGCATCTGTATTTAGATTTCCCCCTATACAGTTCTTCCTTCATTCTGTTAATTTACTTCATTAAGATTTTGAATGGTCAACTTCTTGCCAGAATTATATAGATGAATCACTGAAATCTGACCATTTCCTATCTAGATCTTAACATAACATTCATAATAGTTGTTAAACACTTTATACCATCTTCCACAAAAGTTTCCACTCCTCCACCTCGCCTTTCCTTTCTGTAATTGGGGCTTAAGCCAAGTTTCTTGAATACAAATAAGATGAGGCTTGACAATCAAATCAGAAAATTGTTGACCATTACTAATGAGACTTCTTGCTTTCCACTGGAATATAAGAAAGGGTCATCACTGCATGGTTGAGGTTGAGAAAGTTGCATCTCATTTAGTTTCTCCTTAATTGATCCCAGGTAGTATTCTTGAATCACAAATCAATATTGTATTCAGAATATTGTATTCGACTTGTGAAATCTGAAAGTCATTGCATTTTACTTATCTTCTTAAAAAAGCAAATATCATGGAGATAGGGGATAAGAACAAAAAATAGTTATTGCTGATTCTAATATGTGAGGTTTTAGTCTAGATAAAGTTACAGTTACATCTTCAAGTAAGTGGGATAAAATTTTGTCTTACATGGGCCATGATCTTACATTGGTCAGTTCACCGATTCCAGTTTTCTCACAGATTACTGATCTTTAAAAAGTCTAATCTGCCGATTGTAGTTTTAACCACTGCCATTTATTAAAATGTCACTAAATATAGCAAAAAAAGTCATTGGGTTGGTAACAGTGGGGTGACTATTGTTAACTGTACATATGGAGCCATTACCTGGTTGACCAGTCTATCAGTCAAATCCCTCTCACTGTAGAGCAGAAGAGGACAGTGATTGATTTTTATGCCTTTGCTGAGGTAGAAAAGATCGGGATAAGATCCACTTCACATCTGAATATCGGTCGATCACTGATCTCCAAAAATTAAGAAAATCAGCACCAATAAAATGGCTCGATTTTGCTTTGGTAGTAAAAATAGTTTTGAGGTTGTAAAATAGGTGGTAAAATGTAGTAAATTCAAATCTTGGATTCCTGAATAAACCCTGGGTATGTGCAAAGTTGGGCAAAAATCCGATCAACGGTTTTTGCATAGCAAATTTAGCAATTTTACAGTGCCACCTAGTAGTGGATGTTGATGAATACTAGCTAGACATGATCAATATTGTGTTTGTAGTCAGTGGAACGAATTAAATTGTGAACTTTCCAAAATTATGGCCAAATCAAATTTGCACCTACATACATAGCGATGTTTAATTAGCTACTATGTTGTAATTGGGCAAAAACAAATCAAACATTTGCTGCAATAACATTTTTGTTTCTTCCTTAGCATATTTTGCTAGGTTTGACTGGGCTCAGAGCAGTGTTGTATAGTAACGAAGTAAAAATACTTCACTACTTTACTTAAGTATATTTTGGAGTACTTCATACTTTCCTCGAGTAAGAACATTTTTGATAACTTTCACTTTTACTTCACTACATTTCCGAACTTAATTGCATACTTTTACTCCGATACATTTTCAATGTGTGGTTTAGTTACTCGTTACAAAAAAGCGAGAGAGAAACGCAAATGTTTTGATCCCACCTACTGATTGACTGCAACAAAGTCGGTAGCCTGCTTGCCTGGGCTTGTTCATCACCACCAATAGGATGCACAGGTTTCGCATCTCCCCACTACGTCAGAAAGTCCAGCAAACAGTCTGATTGGTTAGTGCTCCATTTGTGTAGGTTTGTGCCGTTAAAGTTTTCGTTTGTGCAGCTTTGGTTTCCGAGATATTCAAATGATTTTTTAGGCCATCCAGAGTTTACCATCCCCGCATTTTGCTCCAAAACAAACCAAAGTGGGCTGGTTCGTTAGTGCTCCGTTTGTGCCATTAAAACAAACACAGCAAAGTTGTTTTCAATTTGGATTTTGGCTATTCCGATATCCGGTGTCAGCGGCGCCTAACTCGAGGTTGATCCGATTCATGAACGCTATTTTCGGCCAGCCGTTCTCTCGGTCTCCCCTTCCTCAAGGTGTCGGAGTTTCACTCAGGGAGAGTCAACAAATTTTACATCCAAACTCCTGAGAAACTAATGGAAATAGATTTCTTGTCTTGACCAACTGACACAAAATTCATTTTACTTACTTTTTAAGTAAAATATATACTTAAAAAGTATATATTTTGGATGGCCTAAAAAATAATTTTTAATATCTCGGAAACCAAAGCTGCACAAACGGAGCTCTAACCAATCAGACTATTTGCTGGATTATTTGAGTAGGTGGGGTGTCAGCATCACGGAGGTCTGTTTCGCTTCTCCCATTAAACACCAAGTTAACAAAAAAGCTCTCCCTCTTCAGATGCCAAATAAGCTGCATTTCCCTCCCAATTTTTTTTCTTTTGCATAATGACCAGTTGTGTGCACCTATATGTGAAGTAGAGTAATCGTAACGGCTTTTTTTCTTCATGTTGGCCGCATTTTCTGTACTGACTATTTTTCTCATTTTCACACTGACCTTACTGAAAGGGAAAACTTAAGGCTTACAAAAACTTTATTTTCTGTCCTGGAGGGTTTACTAAGAAGCTGGTTCAGTTGTAAAGCAGGTTAAGTTAACCTTGTGGTTTAGGTAAAGCACCTAATTTTCTTAACTAAATGATGCCTGCAGGTTTATCTATTAGCAGGTAATTTTGCCTGCACTTGGTTGTGTACATTATTTTAAGTGTATTTAACAAGTTTACCAAAATATAAAAAATGTCATTCAAACTGCATTTGCCTTGTTTTACTTTTTATTTGTACTTTTCATTACATTACTTGAGTACATCCATTTTTACAGTACTTTCCATACTTAAGTACAAGACGTTTCAGATACTTTAATACTTTAACTCAAGTAACATTTCAGTCAGTGACTTTTACTTTTACCAAAGTCATATTTTGGAGCGGTACTTATACTTTTACTTGACTCCGAGATTTCAGTACTTTATACAACACTGGCTCAGAGTTGATCTTAGAGGGTGAGATTGGGTTTGGCTAATACAATGTTCATAGCTCTCTGGTGAGAAATGATCCAGACCAAAAACTTTTGCATAGTGATTCAATTGTTGAAGAATCTTTCTAGGAAACTTTTTCTGAAAGAAAAATAAGGCATTTCTTCTTTCATATAAATTCTAGATTCACCAATGGAAATCCCACCAGAGGTGTTGCAGTTGGCTCCTTTAGCTAAGTTTCTATAAGTGACTGTCATGTTTGGGTTTAGGTTTCTAGCCCACACGCAGAACACAGAGAATCAGTTCAAGATTATTTATTAAAAAATAAATAAAAATAATGGAGTGGTTTGGTTCCAGGGGGGGCATTCCTGAAGAAGGCGGCTCAGTACGGAACAGCGAGAAGAGATGGTAAGTTCAAGTAAAATGGGAAGCAGGAATTGTGAGAAGAATAAATCTGTTCTTACTTTTGGCAGAGATGATCTTGGTTTTGGGGGGTTTCGACTGCGGGTTCTGGGTTGAACAATACTTGTCTGAGCCAGGTTTCAGAAGTGCGGCAGGGCTGAGCGGGGTCCAGTGGCCAGAACTTACCTGTCAAACCAGGTAAGTTCTAGTTTGACATTAGTGACGGAGGAAGTGGTCCGACTGCCAGCAGGAGAAAACTGGAGAATCTTGAAATCCGACAGGAGAGGTGGAAATGGGACTTGGGCAACCAGTGGGTAACATCCACGGCATCACGAGAAAGGCTTAATCCAAAAGCAACAGCAGGAGTCTCTCAGGGAGGATCCAAAAAACGACACAATAGAAAACACCTGAAAAGCACAGAGGACAACAAAGAATACTCAGAGAAAACTCAGAGGAATGAACTCAGAGGCTAGCTCCGAGGGGCTCAGTGTACTATGCTAGCGAAACACTCAGGCATCGAAGTGCTGGCAGTCCGCTTCTTTTCACCTCCAGATGATGATGAGATCATAACCGACAGGTGTGCAGAACCATGGGCACACCTCTCCAGGTAGACAGCCTCTGGTGCTATCTGGTGGACAACCAGTGAAGCCATCAGCAGGACCAAAACAAAGAAAACAATGGGCAGAGAAAAAAGGAAAACTACAGAAAGCCTGGAACCCAACAGTACCCACCCTCAACGGTTGCCACCTGGCGGCTTAGAAGAACTGGAAGGGAGCGGTGAACAGTAATCATCAATAAGCAAAGGATCAAGAATAAAGGATCCAAGGACCCAGGAATGGTCCTCCGGTCTGTAGCCCTCCCAGTTGACGAAGTATCGCCACCTGCAACCCTGCTGACAGGAATTTACAATCCAGTGGACAGAATAGGCCGGATGGCCATCAGTGACAAGGGCAGGAGGAGGGGGCTCGGTGGGGTCTGCTAGGTGCTTGTTCTGTTTGGCAGTGTTGTTGAGAGCATTGATGTTGGTTCTCCAGATGTTCTGACAGCAGCGGATGTGTGTTGAACTGAGGTTACGGCAATGTTGCTCTCTTCAGTGGAGAGTAATGGTGGTCGATAACCAAATATGCTTCAAAAGGAGACCAGTAGCAGCAGATATATGAGAATTATGAGCATATTCCACCCAGGGAAGAAATTGACTCCAGTCTGAGGGATTGGTGGAAGTGAAGCAACGGCCGGTAGACTCCAGCTCCTGGTTCATATGTTCTGTTTATCCATTAGTCTGTGGGAGAAAACCAGAGGTAAACATCACCTTCGCGCCAAGCGCTGAGCAGAAGTTCTTCCATATCTACGAGACAAATTGAGGTCCTCAATCTGATAAGATTTCCTGTGGGATACTGTGGAGACGAAAAACATGTTTGATGAGGAGTTGAGCAGTCTAGAAAGTTTTGGGCTGTTTCCTGAGTGGAATCAGATGCCAAGCTTTGGAGAAACTGTCAATAACAGTGAAAATGGTGGTCAAAACATGGGTAAGAGAGTATCAAAATCGATGAAAATGTGGGACCAGGGTCGTTTGGGAATGGGTAATGGTTGGAGGAGACCTGATGGGGGCTAATAGGATGGTTTATTTCTGGAGCAGATAGTACAGGCTGGAACAAAATCCTTAACATCTTTATGAATGGATAGCCACCAGAATCTGCGGTTTATAAGAGCAATGGTGCAACTGATACCTGGGTGTCCGAAAAACCTGGATGAGTGAATCCATTGAATAAAGCAGGCTCAAACAGTTGATGGAATATAGATCTTATGTGGTGGACAGGAGTCAGGGGTTGGTTCAGATTGCTGTGCCTGCTTGATGAGATCTTCTATTTCCCAAGTAATCGCAGCAACAGTGCAACTTGGAGACAAAATGGTGGCAGGATTCTTCTCTGAATCATCAGGGGAATATAGGCGAGACAGGATATCAGGTTTTATGTTACGGGAACCTGGGCGGTAAGAAATGGACAGGTTAATTCTGGAAAAGAAGAGAGACCAACTGGATTATCGGGGATTTAGCCTTTTAGCGGATTGTAGATACGACAGGTTCTTGTGGTCTGTCCAAACCAGCACGGGATGTTCAGTGCTCTCCAACCAGTGCCGCTACTCCTCTAAGACTAATTTTATGGCCAGAAGCTCCTGGTCTCCCACATCATAGTTTCGTTCTGGGGGAGACAATCTGCGGGAAAAAAATGCACAGGGATGAGTTTTATTATCTGTCTCAGAAACTTGGTAAAGAACGGCTCCCACGACGGTGTCTGATGAGTCAACTTCGACTATAAACTGTTTCTTAGGGTTGGGTTGGATTAGCACAGGTGCGTTGGCAAAAAGAGTCGTTAGTTTCTTAAAAGCCGCATCCGCCTCCAGGGTCCAACTGAAAGTGGTCTTAGTCAAAGTGAGGGCTGTTAAGGGTAAGGCTGTCTGGCTGTGGTTGTGGATAAAGCAGGAATAGAAATGAACAAATCTGAGGAATCTTTGCTAATATTTTTCTGTCTCAGGGGTTGGCCATTCCAACACCGCCTTAATCTTCTCCTCCGTCAGCCTTATCTGCCCACCCTCAAGAATAAATCCAAGTTAAGTACGAACTTATGGAACTCGCGGCTAAAGAGTCCTTGATATAATTCTCCATAGTTTCTCATTTGGGTCAGGAGATGTTATATAAGCGGCTAGTAGGTACGTAGCGGTGCTCTGGGGAGAAAATCAATTGTGCAATCTTAGGGGCTGTGAGGTGGTAGAGAGAGAGCTTTCTATTTACTGAAGACTGGAGCTAAATTGTGGTACTCGGGCAGAATGGAACAGGCATGGGATCTGGAGGTGAAGCCTGAAGAGTAGATTTCTGTAGAAAATTTATTAGTTCAGTTAGGCGCTGGTTAGTCTCGACTTGGCGGGTGCTTAAATCTTAGGGCGGACTCATGAGCCTGAAGTAATGAATGTTTTTCTGTCAGTGTTCTTCTGATGGCGTCTGCGGGGCTTGCCAGTGGGCCTGAGTGTTCTGTCATGTTTGGGTTTAGGTTTCTAGCCCACATGCAGAACACCAAAGGAGACAGAGAATCAGTTAAAGGTTATTAAAAAGTAAAGAAAAATAATGGTGGGGGGAATTCTTGAAGATGGCGGCTCACTACGGGGAATTCTTGAAGATGGCGGCTCACTACGGAACAGCGAGAAGAGATGGCGATTTCAAGAAAAATGGGAAACGGGAATTGCGAGAGGAATAAATCTGTTCTTACTTTTGGCAGAGATGATCTTGGTTTTGGGGGGTTTCGACTGCGGGTTCCGGGTTGTGTTCGGCTGAACAATACTTGTTTGATTCAGGTTTCAGAAGTGCAGCAGGGGTGAGCGGGGTCCAGTGGCCTGGAGGCTGCGGTGGAGGATGGACAGGTAAGTTCAGGTTTGACAGTGATGGAGGAAGCAGTCCGACTGCAGCCGGAGAAAACTGGAGAATCTTGAAATCCAACAGGAGAGGTGGAAGTGGGACTCGGGCAACCAGTGGGTAACATCCATAGCATCAGGAGGAAGGCTTAAACCAAAAGCCACAATGGGAGTCTCTCGGGGAGGATCCAAAAAACGACACAAGAAAAAACACCTGAAGAGCACAGAGGACAACAAAGAATACTCAGAGAAAACTCAGAGGAATGAACTCAGAGGCTAGCTCCGAGGGGCTCAGTGTACCATGATGGCGAAACTCAGGTGTCGAAGTGCTGGCAGTACGCTTCTTTTCACCTCCAGAAGATTATGAAATGATAACTGACAGGTGTGCAGAACCACAGACACGCCTCTCCAAGTAGACAGCCTCTGGAGCTATCAGGTGGACAACCAGTGAAGCCATCAGCAGGACCAAAACAAAGAAAACAACGGGCAGAGAAAAAAAAGGAAAACTACACAAAGTCCGGAACCCAACAGAGACATTTCAGATGCCATCACTTAGAATTACACTGTGTTTTTGTTTCTGTCCTGTTTGTAGCCTGACAGGCAACAAGACGGATTCCTCCCCAGGGGCCCATTCCATGGTGCCTGACTTCCTCCTGGCTAAAACAGACAATACTTCAGAGAACCGACCCTCAAGAGCTGGTGGGTGTCATCTTTCAATAAGAAAACTAGAGGCAAAGCAATGATAGTCAGTAATTACCTGGGTTTTATTCAGTTTAAATACTGTGACAAATTATTGCAGACCGTGAGCTGTTATCCAAAAAGCAAAAATATTTGATAGAATATTTGTTTGTGTTTTCAGATGACAACAAGGCCCTGTGGGGTATCAACCTTATGAAGAAAACAAAGAAACCAGGCTGTCTGAAAGCCTTTGGGGTGAGACTGGAGGACTGCCAGCCAGCTGTTAACCATAAAGTAAGCTAAACAAGCATGCTAGAACAAAAAACAACAGAATATTGTGAGTGAATAGATAGTGCTCATAGAATTGCAGGCCCATATTTGCCTTTCAGCCTTACCACAGAAAATAATTTGGAATTATTCTCCTGTACTATGTACTGTTGACATAACTACTGATAGTTCAGCTCAACTCCACTGGGTAATAATTAAACCTTCAAGAGATTAATTACAAAACTGAGGAAAATGTGTTATGAATTAGTGGGTACATTCCTAAAAGTCAGACCAGGAGGACCAGGCAGTGTCGGAGTAGATTGCTTTCTAAAAAGAGACCAAAGGTCAGAAACAACCAATTAGACCCTTCTAGAGTTATTATTCAACTGATGTCAATGTCAATTTTGGATCAATATATTGTAAAACTCACATGCAGCCTATAATTCACCATATTTTGCCTTTATTTCTGCCTACTTCACCTAAATTTAAAACTATTAAAATAGGAAAAAATGTGAAGGTCAGTAAGTGATAGTGAAGCAATTACTGTAAAATCAGCATGTCACATTAGGTACTGTGACATGTTGGTATGTTCAGTAGATGGTAAAGATATACCATTTACTGAATGGTAGATGGTAGATATTCCATTCATCTATACCAGGGGTGCTCAATATGTCGATCGATCGCGGGAAGGTTTTGAATCTATCTAGGCAATAGGTGACAAATTGAACGCCGCCAGGACGCTAAGACCAGAATTTCCTCTTCTGACAGGCTTATCAAACATATTCACCAAGATCCAAAACGTTTGTAGCTTCATTACAGAATAATGATTTTTTTTTTTAAATCAACAAAACGTGTTAAAATTCGTGTTGTTTCACCTTTGTTTACCTTTGCTGTGGTTCATCACAGCTGCTGTAGTTTCTGAACGGTCAACAAACAACAAACTTGGACTAATTACCTCATTTTGTTTGCAGTAAACGTGTCATAATAAACATCAAATAGGGCAAATATATTTCATTACGTTTTAAACAAATTGTCATGAGCTGTCATCATGGAAGACGCGGAGAGAGACCAGCAGGTAAGAAAATAAGGTTCTTCTTTATTTCACAACTCAGGTAATGCTCCACTTGACACTCGAACCCAGGTTTGACAAGAATTCCACAAACACTAGGGATACCACTGAACGTAAATCGGCTAAACACATGATTGCAAACACAAAACACCTGCACTAATTAAACCAGGAGGAAGGGAGGCCAGAAGGAGAACAACAAAGACACATTTCATAACACGTAATTATGATTATATACCTATAATTATGTGAAATTAATTATATCCCATATTCATGTGCTCTTTGGTTCCTCCTATCAGTTTGTAATTTTTTATATTGATGTCATCAAATCAAATTTCAGATCTATCATAACTGACTGACACCTGCTGGCCTCAGGTTTGCAACCAGCTTCTGACTGAGAAACCAGTAATCTGCTCCCAGTGTCAGAATCTCACTGACACTGCGCCACTGTGCAGCCCCAATTTTTGTTTATTTTATATTTATTGAAAATATTGCAGCATGCATATTAGTGTTAAAAAACAAAAGTTCTGTAACTCCTACTGATAAACTTTCTATTACTATCTTTAGGCTTTCTTTCCCAGTCTTAAGTCATTTAGCCATTATTTTCAAACACAATTCTTTGTCAGGCTAACTGTAGCGTCACACTTTGAACTTACATCTCAACAAATAAACAGTTGTTCACATGCAGTACCTCACAGACCAGTAGGGGATGCCCGTGGACCACCACTCCGTGGGGGACCAGAGTTAGACAAAGACCGGTCTATGCTGAAGAAAAAGTTGGCAATTTTGAAAAAAAAGTTTCTTATTCTGAATCACAAATTTTTCTTTTTCAACAACTGCCACTGCTCTGCTTTCCTAAAATACTCTTACCAACACATGACATGATGGAAAGTTTCATTTAACATAAGCTTCACTAAATGATCAAATATTTAGGGAATGACGCCAACTACTTCATTTAAGTGGAGTGTGATACATCTCAGAAGCTTATTTACATTTGCTTTTTGATTTTCTTACTGAAGGAAAATGCCATTTACAATAACAACTCTTCATTCAAACAGACATAGAAACTTGTGAACAGTGAAATAATTTTTTTATGACCATTTAAGGGATACACTTGAAAGTGATTGTGGTTCCAAGAAGTAGAGAGTTTTTCCTGTCCACAGTTTGTCCCTCTGATTGTTGAGATATGCTGCGGTGTGGTGGAGTCCTCTGGTCTGGAGTACACTGGGATCTACCGCGTGCCTGGGAACAATGCCATTGTGTCAAGTCTGCAGGAACACCTCAACAAGGGCCTGGACATCAATACTGCTGAAGAGGTTTGGAGAGCTCGCATTTTCTCAGTCTTTTGATGGGACATCCTGCCGTTAGGGTCATAGATTTGATTAGATAATTATGCCTCCTTTCGTCTCTTTACAGAAATGGCAAGATCTGAATGTCATCAGCAGTCTGCTTAAATCATTCTTCAGAAAACTGCCTGAGCCTCTGTTCACTGATGGTGAGTCTGGGCGGCCCCACCCTCATTCTTCACTGTGAAGACACATCTACAGCATGAAAGAAGCTTATGTCACTGAGTTTTTCACTTTTAAGAAGAAGATTGCTGTTTTTTGTACGCAGACAAATATAACAACTTCATCGATGCAAACCGGATTGAAGTTGCTGATGACAGACTGAAGACCATGAAAAAACTGGTGTGCTCTCAAGATGTGGACAACTTTTAAAATCTGCCGTGATAAAACCAGATGACATTCCTAACATTCATCCCTTGGCTCGTTTCAGATTCATGACCTCCCAGATTATTATTACCATACCCTTAAGTTCCTGGTGAGTCACTTGAAGATGGTGGCAGACCACTCTGAAAAGAACAAGGTGAGCTTTGTGCCCCCTGACATCGACTGAGCGTTTCTACTCAAACACACCATTTTGTCACTGATGGAGTTCTGGCCTTATTCCAGATGGAGCCAAGAAACCTGGCTCTGGTGTTTGGTCCCACTCTGGTGAGGACATCAGAGGACAATATGACTGACATGGTCACCCACATGCCTGACCGTTATAAAATAGTGGAGACACTCATCCTTCATGTAAGAGTGACAACCTACAACCTCAGAACCTCCAGCAGAACCTTGACGTGCATTAACATTGCGCTGCTTTGATTTTACAGCATGACTGGTTCTTCTGTGACGGTGAGCTGGATCAGGACAATACAGTGAGTTTCCGCCCTCCTGCTGGAATATTCGTAACAGGAAATGTATCCAGGTTTACATTTATTTTGGGGATGTGTGTGTTTGTAGGCCCCAGAGGGTAAGCGGGACATTCAGCCTGTCCCTAACATCAATCACCTCCTGTCAAACATTGGCAGGCCAGGCATGCCTGAGGATGCTTCAGGTGAGGAGGACCAAGCATTCCACGCTTCCTGTGGTTCATTTACAGCTTGTTTTAACATTAGAAGTGGACAGATCATCTAATCTCAGACTCAAATACAGAGAGTGTTGAGACTTTAGAGGAAGCTTCCTTACAGAATCGCTTCATAAAGCAGGCATACCTGGTACCACACTGCAAAGACACTAAATGGTACCAAGTACTTTTGTCTTCTTTCTAGTGTAAGATTCTCTGCACACTTCAATATGACAAAACTACCTTACAAGGATTTTGTCCAGGAAGACATAATAACTTGTTTTAACTCAATAATTTCTTCCAGATGTCATCAATATGGCAGATGTTTTTCCACTTATAGTAAGAGTAACCTTGGGAAGACCCCTGATAACACTCCCCAGGGAGGCCCTGGGCTTCCAATCAGTCTATCACTCAGGAACAAATCTTAATGCAATAATGAGTGTGTTCTTTCACAATTTGATTAGAATATGGAGAACTTTGCTTTAAAAAACTGTGTATTACAGTGTTTATGTCAGTAGATTATGTATTTCATAAACATTTCTATTTGTTGCCTAACTGACTTGGAAATGTCTGATCTGGTTTTGTTGTGGAGTTGGAGCTCTGTGAAACATGGAGATTTATCCATCACACCAGATAGTGTGGGTAGTGTTTGAGAGTCTCAGAGGTCTTCTGGGGTGCAGTAGACGCCACCTTCAGGTAGCAGTGGGTAGAGGTTCATTGATGATTTGGTTGAATGTCATAGTGGTGTTAAACTGGGCCTGAACGAAGCTTTGGAGCAGCTCATGGGAATATGAAGCAGGACTGACCACACATGCCCACATGGTTCTGCTCATGCTGGACTTGCAGAGGCATCATATGTATATTTCTTCCAACAGCAGCTCCACATGGAATCTGCACCTAAACAGCTAGACAATCAGCCACACAAGGCCTCTTAGCAGGAGAACCTGGACCATCTATCTGACTGCTACGTTCCTTCAGACTATCACAGAAAAGTCCAGTGAGGAGGAAGATGGGGGAGGGGGCTTAGTCAGAGAAGAACCCGCTTCAGGCTTCAACTGGAGTGTGATCAGCTCACAGGGTTAGCTCCAGATCCAGCATGCTCAGGTTGCACAGCTCTCCCCTTCATGCTGCTGCTACTGATGAGGTGACAGAGTGCTAATCAGGATCCTTCCCAGTGGAAGGCCCAAAGTGATGAGGGAGACCAAGAAACCTCCATATGTCTGGGAAAATCTGGTTCAATAAGATTCAATAATGGAAAATAACAGAAGCAGCATTGTGGCATGAGCACAATGGGTAGGAACTTAATGGGGTAAAGGAACATGATGGGATCACAAGAGAACACCTTGCAGTGTCATCATTCCCCTCACTCAAGAGCTGTTCCACATTTCTCCCAATCCAGCCACATTTTATACACCATGGAGTTGGGCTTGCTTTTGGTCTAAAGAGGGATTGAGAGTAATCAATTAGCACTATGTATGTCATGTTCCGTGTTTTTCTGTTGTGTTTATTTGAGTTTTCTGTGTCCTAAGTCTCCTCGTTGTCCTGTCTTCCCCTTGATTGTTCCCAGGTGTGTCTTGTTCCCTTGATTACCCTCAGTGTATTTAGTTCCTCCTGTGTCTTTGTTCCTCGTCGGGTCCTTGTCGTTGCTGTAGTTTTGTCGTTACTTGTCTCACGTTTGGATGTTTGTTAAGCCGCCTGTATGACCAGTTGCTACCGGTGTTGAGCCCTGGCTTCCGCTCAGCCGTGCTGCCTGGCCGCGAGCTGTTTTGTTGACTGTTGTTTTTGGACTGCTTTTCATTAAATAATCATCACCATTCACCTACCTGGGCCTCCGGCGTCTGCCTCACCACCACCAATTTCTGACAATGTATATGCTGAACATATACAGCACCCCAAAATCTGAATAAAATGAGAACCCCCTGCAGTATGGTTGATGTGCCAGCATGTTTCAGGGTCTTCATGTCTGCTCAGATGACCAGTGAAAGCTTGATGCTCCCAGATCTACTGCTAAAGTCAGTCAGCATTTCAAACTCTGTCTCCTGAACCTTCTGCTCTCCTTTGATCTAGCTCAGACCGTGGATCGCCCTCTTCGGTAGGACCAGGTCTTCAAACTACAGCATATGTGTGTGTGTGTGGTGCCCCTCTGTCATCCTCTTGTTTTTCTTGCCATCATTTGTCTTTCTGTCAGACAACTCAAACCATTGTGTTGATAACCTCCAGGTGACTCATTAATAAAGATAAATAATCCAACACTAAGAGTTTTCCTGAAAGTTTGGTTGTAGGTTGATTAGTTATAATTTGAAATCACTTTGCAAAACGTGGTTCTAACACACATCTTCCTTTCTTTGGCTAGATTCCACCACCAGTGATTCAATTAAACTGAAGGTAAGCAGAAGGAAACTACTGTGATATTAATTTTTTTTTTTATCTTCTGTAAATAAGGATGAAATGCCAGATTTCTGGATTCATCTTTTCAGATTTCTTCCACTTCCAAGAGAGATCTGAATGCCAGGGACTTCCTTCCCAAGTCCATCATCTCTGCTGTGACCCGCAAACGTAAAAAATGCCTCAGCCCCCATCTAGCAGTCAGCAGCGGTGACGAGGACTCTGAGCATGAACTGGTCAAGAACACAAGCTATGGAGAGAGAGATGAAGGTCCGCTTGATGGAAGGGAAACACAAGAACCGGTCCAAGGGGAACACACCTGCTCAAAAAAAGAAAAGAGACATGGAGTGGAACATGTGCAGACATCTGAAGAGGGAAAAGGAGAAGAAACAGCTGTGAGGAAGGAAGCAGACGGAGGGGTAGGTTCTTTCCTCTGTTCTCAGCAGAGCCACAGCAAATACCCAAAACCTCCAGCAGCAACAAGCCCACCATCACATACCAAGATTCTGAGTGATGCCAAAGAACGTCCCAGCGTTCCATTTTGAATTTCCCGCAGCTGACTCCCCCCTTTGCAGACCTCCAGTTGCCTCAGAGAGTGGAGTCAGGCAACCAGTACAGGCAGGCCTACTAGGACCAGGGCCATCTCCATTGATCTTGAGGTGGGCCAGGGCCAGGAGATTGGCAGAGATCAGATGGGGTAAAGGTTATCAGAGCTGAGGAAGTGCTAGCAGCTCAGTGTGGATTTTTTCAGCAGAGATCCATCACAGCAGGTTCAGCTCAACATCCCCTTCTTGCTTTCTCCTCTACTTCAGGATAGACTGATCAGCAATCCTCCTGTGTGGTGTTAAGGTCAGCTCCAGATTCTCAAGTAAGGAGGAGAGCATGGCGTCGCCACACTGTGGTCATTTAAGCTAGCTTTTAAATCTACTGAAACAGAAAAGTTTACTCGCCAACATCTGCTCAACTGTTTGTCTCTCAAACCGTGATGGTGCACCCCTTATGTTTTCGGATCTCATGCCTCAAAAATCTGACTTTTACTAACTATTACAATGTTGTAAATGTAAGAACAGAATATCTTCATTTACATAACAAACAAAAAACTAAAAATGTGTGTTTAAAAACAACGTCCATCTTAACTACTTACTTAGGAAAGCGGAAAAACTGGCCTACTGATCGCATGGAGTAGTAAATTGTTCATCAGTGCAGTGAACAGTTTTCTACACCCGGAGATTTATAGGCTGTTACTCTTTATTCAGGGCTCCATATGGGACCAACAGGAGAGAGCAGAGGCCAAGCAGAACCACAGCCAAATCTCCCAACTCTGACCCTGCCTCCAAGTTTTGACCTTCCAGCCCTCAGCTGTTGTCTATTAATAATTAGGTCTGACCCAAACTTTTCTGCCAAGGCAACTTGATCTCTGTGCCCTTCTTCATGTACTATGGTTGTGTAGAGGCCTTGTTTTGTATTTGTCTAAATCTTTCCTAACCTTTGTTTATAAAACATGTAATTTATTAAATTATTTGTTTTGGACATGATTTGGTCTGTTTTCATTTAGATTGGAACTAAGAAGCAAGAGTGAAATGAAGGCTGGAATGTGTTCAAGATTAGTTCTTGCACAGGTTTCAGTTTGAGCTTTATTCTTGGGAATAGTGCATGTTGGGGTCGGAATTAACTTATTTGCAGTCATGAACAGTATGAACCTAAGTGCCAAAGGCGGTGGCGCTGCAATGCACAGGCCCTACTCTGTCCAGCCTCTGAAAACCAATAGCTCACCCATCACTAAGCCCCAAGGGCGTTTTGGTCCCGAGTCAGGCTATCCACACACTGGCCACTTTTCCTCTCTGGCCTAAGGACCAAGTCAGACTGTACTCTAGGACCTGAACTAAACACCAACTATGTGAAAACTCTGTACTAAGAACAGATAACGAGGTCTCCTTATCCTTTTGTTTGACACATCTTGCTCATACAGAAGCAGTCTAGCCAGCGAAGTGTTTGCCATGTTCCCAACAAATCTGACCTTGCAGATTTGACATCTGACAAAAAAAACACAATTCCTTGTTTTCGGATTAATTAGCCACTTCTGGTGTTTAAAAAATTGTGCATGTCCATTTGTGCTAGGCTTTCTTTGAGATCCGACTTTTGCATGAACAAGATGGTCACACAAGTTCTTGTTCCTTGTGAAAGCAGCTATCCTGTTCATCAGCCTTCCACTAGCAGATTGGAACTAAAAAAACGTTCTATCTTCAACCTTTTACCAATACTGTGTTTGCAGGGGAGTAGGTGCTGATAAAAGTAAGTGCCACAGTCTGGCCTCCTGGTTTGGACATAAAAGTAAGTGCCATAGTCTGGTCTCCTGGTTTGGACTCAGAAAAAGACTTCAAGCATCTCTTTAAGAAGGACCTCTAGTATCCCCCGCTGGACAAAGCTGCAAACGGCAACCTAATTGCTTCATAAAAATCCGATTCTTGTGTGCAAATTCTTTTAAACTGCAATAATTGTGATTTGACTAATGCAGCAAACGTGTGTTTTGGATGAAAACTTGGTTTGAACTTTGATGTTCAGTTGGCCTGTGTTGTTAAAATCGGGACATTTAAAGATTGTGGTGTTCAAGAAATCCAATGCAGTAAAGCTGGTGGATGACTTTAATTTGATGGAAGCATGTTTAGAAGCAGAAGTTTCCCATTCAACCATGAAACTATTTGCATATTCTGGTGGAAACTGTTTAAAGCAGCTCCAAGTACAGCAATTACTTGGACGTACCCAATTTAGATTCTGAAAGCATTTGGAGTTATTTAAGCTGTATCTCAGACATTTGTGGGAATTTCTTATTGAACCTAAAAGTTAACAGTTGATTTTGGATTCTAGTTAAGAGATTTTGTATTAAATTTCAGTATTTTCCACGACATGTCACCTCTCTGGTGACATGTCACACACTAGCTAGAGCTAGTGTGTGTGGTTGAGAGGTTCCGGCTAAAAATAGTCGGGCTCACCTCGACGCATGGCTCTAGATGCAGACTCTTTGAGGGGGGCTGGACGTACTTCCACTCTGGAGTTGCCCACAGTGAGAGGCTTCCGGCAAGAGTGGGCATACTTGTTGCTCCCCATCTCGGCACCTGTACGTTGGGGTTTACCCCAGTGGACGAGAGAATGGTCTCCCTTCGCCTACGGGTGGGGGGATGGGTTCTGACTGTTGTTTGTGCTTACGGGCCGAACAGCAGTTCAGATTACCCACCCTTCTTTGAGTCCTTAGAGGGGGTACTGGAGAGTTCCCCACATGGGGACTCCCTTGTTCTGCTGGGGGACTTCAATGCTCACATGGGCAATGACAGTGAGACCTGGAGGGGTGTGGTTGGGAGGAACGCTTCCCCCTGATCTGAACTCAAGTGGTGTTCTGTTGTTGGACTTCTGTGCTCGTCATGGATTGTCCATAATGAACACCATGTTCAGGCATAACGGTGTCCATATGTGCACTTGGCACCAGGACACCCAAAGCCGAAGTTTGATAATCGACTTTGTCATCGTTTCATTGGATCTGTGGCCATATGTCTTGGACACTCAGGTGAAGAGAAGTGCGGAGCTGTCCACTGACAACTAACTGGTGGTGAGTTGGCTCCGGTGGGAGGGGAGGATGCCGGTCAGACCTGGCAGGCTCAAACGTGTTGTGAGGGTCTGCTGGGTCTGTGAGACGGAGCTTTAACTCGCATCTCCGGCAGAGCTTCAAACACATTCTGGGGAAGGTGGGAGACATTGAGATTGAGGGGACCATGTTCCATGCCTCCATTGTTGAGGCGGCTCACCAGAGCTGTGGCTGCAAGGTTTTCGGTGCCTGTCTCGACAGCAACCCTCGAACCCATTGGTGCACACCTTGGGTGAGGGATACTATCAGGCTGAAGGAGTTCTATCAGGCCTTTTTGGCCTCTGGGATTCCGGAAGCAGCTGATGAGTACCGGCGGGCAAGGCGGCATGTGGCTAGGGTGGTTGCTAAGGCAAAAACTCGGGTGTGGGAGGAGTTCGGAGAGGCCATGGAAAAAGAGGCGATTCTGGTCCACCATCCGCCGTCTCAGGAAGGGGAAGCAGTGCAGAACCAACACTATTTATAGTGGGGGTGGTGTGCTGCTGACCTCGACTCGGGACATTGTGGGCCAGTGCGCGCAGTACTTCGAAGACCTCCTCAATCCCACCAAACTGCCTTCCATTGAGGAAGCTGAACCTGGGGATTCTGGGTCGGGCTCTCTAATCTCTGGGGACAAGGTTGCCGAGGTGGTTTACAAGCTCCTCGGTGGTAGGGCCCCGGGGGTGGATGAGATTCACCCGGAATTTCTTCAGGTGCTGGATGTTGTATGGTTGTGTTGGTCAATGCAACTCTGCAATATTGCATGGACATTGGAGGCAGTTCCCCTGGATTGGCAGACTGGGGTGGTGGTCCCCCTGTTTAAAAAGGGGGACCGGAGGGTGTGCTCCAATTATAGGAGGGTCACACTCTTAAGCCTCCCTGGCAAGGTCTATTCAGTGGTCCTGGAGAGGAGGGTCCATCGGAGAGTTGCGTCTCGGATTCAGGAAGAGCAGTGTGGTTTTCGTCCTGGTCGTGGAACACTGGACCAGCTCTACCCAGCTCTGTTGGCAGGGTCCTGGAGGGTGCATGGGAGTTCGCCCAACCGGTCCACATGTGTTTTGTGGACTTGGAGAAGGCGTTCAACTGTGTCCCTCAGGGAGCCCTGTGGGGAGTACTCTGGGAGTATGGGGTACTGGGCCCTTTGATATGGGCTGTTGGGTCCCTGTACGACCAGTGTTGGAGTCTGCTCCACATTGCCGGCAATAAGTCGGGCTCGTTTCCGGTGAGAGTTGGACTTTTCACCGATTCTGTTCATTACTTTCGTGGACAGTATTTCTAGGCACAGCCGAGGTGTTGAGAGGATCCGGTTTATTGCCTTAGGATTGCAACTCTGCTTTTTGCGGATAACATGGTCCTGTTGGCTTCATGAGGACATGATCTACAGCTCTCACTAGGGCGGTTTGCAGCCGAGTGTTGACCAGCGGGATTGATGATCAGTGCCTCCAAATCCAAGGCATGGACATTGGAGGCAGTTCAGGCTTGAGCCAGAAAAGGGTAACCTTCTCCGGGTCGGGGAGGGTGTCTTGCCTCAAGTGGAGAAGTTCAAGTATCTCGGGATCTTGTTCACAAATGAGGGAAGAAGGGAGTGGGAGATCGATAGGTGGATTGGTGCAGCGTCTGACATGAAGCGGGTCCGTCGTACCGGTCCGTCGTGGTGAAGAGAGAGCTGAGTCAAAAAGCGAAGCTCTCAATTTACTGGTTGATCTATGTTCCTACCCTCATGTATGGTCATGAGTTTTGGGTCATGACCGAAAGAACGAGATCGCGGATACAAGCGACCGAAATGGGTTTTCTCCGTAGGGTGGCTAGGTTCTCCCTTAGAGATAGGGTCAGAAGCTCAGTCATCCGGGAGGGACTCGGAGTAGAGCTGCTGCTCCTTCACATCGAGAGGAGCCAGTTGAGGTGGCTTGGGCACTTGGTCAGGATGCCTCCCTGGTGAGGTGTTCCGGGAGGCCCTGGGGAAGACCCAGGACATGCTGGAGGGACTATGTTTCTTGGCTGGCCTGGGAACACCTTGGGATTCCCCCGGAAGAGCTAGAAGAAGTGGCTGGGAATAGGGAAGTCTGGGCCTCCCTTCTGAAGCTGCTACCCCCGCGCTACCCCCGCGACCTGACTAAGCGGAAGAAAATGGATGGGTGGATGGATGGATGGATGGATGGATGGATGGGTGGGTGGATGGATGGATGGATGGATGGATGGATATTTTCCATGACAATATGGGGTTTTCTTTCTTGGAGGGATCTGAATGTAACCAGCCTTAGCCTTCAAAAAAATTATTCACGATATAATTGTGTTAATTAGTTGAAGATAACATTAGATGGAATTTGAGGTTTCTTATGTCATGATGTAGTTTTTGATGGGTTTTTAAAACGTGAATGAGTTATTTTATGCCCTTCCCCTTCCAGGGTCTTGTGTGTTCCACATCATAAAGATGTCTACAGCTTTAATTATGATTGAGTTTGAAATATTTTCAGTTTTGTTATTACTTATAATTAATTGTGGACACAACCTTTCTGGATCACCTGCAACATGCTTTTGCAATTTTCTTTGCAAAATCAAAGTAATGCTCTTTATTTTGGAATCTTTTATGTTCAGGCCCTAAGAGTCTTGTTTTTATCCTTGATGCAGATGGACCTCCATGCAAATACAGACAGTAGGTGCTGTCTCTATTCTCATATGTTGAGAAGCAAGATTTCTGCCAAGTAGATAATAAATATTATTCATTTTAAATCAGTCATTCTTTTATTGTTGTCTTTGTTTATTCTTTGGAAGAATACAAATCAGTGATAGAAAGAGGGAGCATTTATTTAACTATAAATGCCAGTTTTAATGAATTATCACATCAAGATAAATGTTCCTTACTGGATATACAATCTGTCTGATTGATCAGGAATACTATAAATTGTAAGTTATGCTGGCTTTCCACTTTCTGCATCATACTTTATAAAAAATGTAGCATTTCTGTCTTACAATAAAATCATCTGTGTGCACATTTGTTTATCCTTCAGTGTATTTTATTGGGTTATAAAACTTTGCATATTTATTTTAATTAATGAAGATACTGATCAGCGGGATTCCTCATCTTATTGGAAGAGTCAGGACATGTCATACTGTCACATTGGATTCTAACTTTTTAGCCCACATGCAGACAGCCCACAGAGGAACAGGAAATCAGTTAAAGGTAATTTATTGAAAGAAAAATAAACACTGATGAAAGACAACAAAGGGATCGGTTTCCAGTGGAGGGGGCTCACAGTGAAGTCGGCTCACTACGGAGACAGCAGATGAGTGGTGAGTTCAGGGTCATAGGAAAAAAATAGAGTAATGAGAAATAACCAGAAGGACCTTACTTGCTGGACGGAAGTATGCGGTCCGGGGGGATTTGACTGTGGTTTGGGTCTTGAGCTCTTTGTGTGGGTTTCCATGAGGGTCCAGGTGCCAGTGGAAACGGCTTGACAACAAAGATCCGGAATGAAGGTGTGGAGGCTACGGTGGAGAGCGGACAGGTAGGCTCTGGCGGGGTAGAGAGAGAAGTAATCTGACCGCCAGCCGGAGGGTCCAGTCATGGCCTGACTGCGGAGGTGTAGGTGGTACTCGGGCAAGCAGTGGGTAACTTCCATGGCGTCTCAAGGAGGGTGAGAAGGAAGGGTGATCTCTCTTCTTGATCAGGCTATCAAGAATATTGGAGAAAGTCACCTCTTGAAGCCTGGTCTCTATCTAAGAAGGACGAGAACCCTCTGGACATGGCAGAGTGAGTAGCTCCATCGGGTGTTACCAGTGTATCTGTCCACACGGATTGCAGCATTACAGACCATAACCCAGACACTGACCTCCTATTCTCCTGTTTTGCTCTTCAGGACTTGGTAGGCCCTCGTGGATCCCTGTACTCAACTTGGGGATCCACAAGGCCACCAATTATTAGGCATATTTGGGCCACCTACTACTCAGCCTGCAGCAAACACTTCTGGATGTACAGGCCTGGAGCAAAAAAAAAAAAAAAAAAAAAAAAAAAAAAAAAAAAAAAAAAAAAAAAAAAAAAAAAAAAAAAAAAAAAAAAAAAAAAAAAAAAAAAAAAAAAAAAAAAACAGGCCTGGAGCCTGTAGTAGAACCAGGAGATGTGAAACGTGTCTTAAATCAACCCTGGCACAGAACCAGGGCTCCTGGGATGGAAAGACCCAGGCCTGGAGCCTCCATCGGAACCAGGAGTTTTGTCTTAAATAAACCCTGGCACAGAACCAGGGCTCCTGGGATGGAAAGACCCAGGCCTGGAGCCTCTGTCAGGACCAGGAGATGTGAAACGTGTTTAAATCAACCCTGGCACAGAACCAGGGCTCCTGGGATGGAAAGACCCAGGCCTGAGCCTCTGTCAGGACCAGGAGATGTGAAACGTGTCTTAAATCGACCCAGGCATAGAGCCAGGGCTCCTGGGATGGAAAGACCCAGGCCTGGAGCCTCTGTCAGGACCAGGAGATGTGAAACGTGTCTTAAATCAACCCTGGCACAGAACCAGGGCTCCTATGGAAAGACCCAGGCCTGGAGCCTCTGTCAGAACCAGGAGATGTGAAACGTGTCTTAAATCAACCCTGGCACAGAACCAGGGCTCCTGGGATGGAAAGACCCAGGCCTGGAGCCTCTGTCAGGACCAGGAGATGTGAAACGTGTCTTAAATCAACCCTGGCACAGAGCCAGGGCTCCTGGGTCACAGGGAGCCAGGCCTGGAGGCTGTAGTAGAACCAGGAGATGTGAAACGTGTTTCAAATCGAACCAGGCATACAGCCAGGGCTCCTGGGATGGAAAGACCCCAGGCCTGGAGCCTCTGTCAGGACCAGGAGATGTGAAACGTGTCTTAAATCAACCCTGGCACAGAACCAGGGCTCCTGGGATGGAAAGACCCAGGCCTGGAGCCTCTGTCAGGACCAGGAGATGTGAAACGTGTCTTAAATCAACCCTGGCACAGAACCAGGGCTCCTGGGATGGAAAGACCCAGGCCTGGAGCCTCTGTCAGGACCAGGAGATGTGAAACGTGTCTTAAATCAACCCTGGCACAGAACCAGGGCTCCTGGGATGGAAAGACCCAGGCCTGGAGCCTCTGTCAGGACCAGGAGATGTGAAACGTGTCTTAAATCAACCCTGGCACAGAACCAGGGCTCCTGGGATGGAAAGACCCAGGCCTGGAGCCTCTGTCAGGACCAGGAGATGTGAAACGTGTCTTAAATCAACCCTGGCACAGAACCAGGGCTCCTGGGATGGAAAGACCCAGGCCTGGAGCCTCTGTCAGGACCAGGAGATGTGAAACGTGTCTTAAATCAACCCTGGCACAGAACCAGGGCTCCTGGGATGGAAAGACCCAGGCCTGAGAGAAAGCTTTTTTGGTCTTAGATAGTTTTGTGTTCAAATAACACAG